>MJUU01018504.1:68080-112042 GCA_002080025.1 Modiolus philippinarum | reverse complement strand
ATTACTGTAGACTGACTACGGGGCACTACAGCAATTAAATGGGGGTTTTGCGCGCCATAAAACCGGTATAAACCACCAGTCCTTTTGAAATGCCTGTAGCAAGTCAGGATCATTGCGGTCTACAAGTGTCCGGTGAACTTCCATCTGCTTTGCCTTCTTGTCTCTCGGACTTTGTCTTTTGATAATTCTGTTCAGTAATTGTGTTTTTACCACTCATGCTCTAACTACTAACCAAGTAATCACCACGTTTTATATCTATTCCCGGTGTAGTTACATCGTAGAAGGACTGAAACGAAAAAACAAGTAAAGTGTATATGTTAAAGGCTAAATTTACGGGATAAAGTGAAGAATGTCAACACTTTACTGGTAGTCCTGGTATTGTACAATAAAATTCAATTAAAATTTATCTATTACAAGCATTGTAAAATATTGGTATATTCTGGGTAAATACAAGTATCACAAGTATTGCAGAACAGCTTTCAGATTTTTATCATTCTTTATAGGTTTTGAAATATCCCCTCAAAATATTTTATTTTTTGCATCAAGATTTCTCTGCATTTGCTTTAAAAGCTTCTGTTCTTTAAGGTTTTTCTGCATTTGCTTTAATAGCTTCTGTTCTTCAAGATTTCTCTGCATTGACTTTAATAGGCTCTTTTCTTTCCTTAAATAGCTGTAGTATATAAAAAATTATATTTTAAACTAAGGCGTATGTCCTTTTTGCATATTCTGTCATTAGCTGATTTTTTTCTCTATCCGCTCTTACAGATGTTCGGGTTTATGGCTTTTTAAATGCTTGATTTGATCTGCACTGGAGAGACATAACTTGTCGAAATGGCCATATGCTCAAACTAAATTTACGGTTAATTCGGTATTTTTTATTTCATTTAAAAAGTAATGTGCTATATTTTGCTTCAAAACCGCGTTGTGTGTCTTTTAAATCATTCAGTAGTTTTCAAGATTACCTTTTCATTAGCGAAGAAAACTTTGATAGATGGTATACTCATCATCAGTTATATCAAAATATTACAAATACATTAATGATAATCATAATAAAGGTATTATAAAACAGTGATCAGAACTGATCTTCTGAAAAGTATTACATTAATTTGGTGAAAGATGTACCTGTGGAAGTTGTGGAGACATTCTTCCAATTTCTGTCCATCTTCCATTTCGTATTCTATAACCCGAAGTCACAAAACCTATCAAAACATGTATTAATGTAAAAAAAAGAAAACAGGAAACATCTACAGTAGTAACAAATTACAATTACATGCTACAATCTACCAGGGAACTACACAAGAAAAGCACAAATAAGACAAAAGACAAACGTAAACAACGATAGGAAATCGGGACAGCCGGACTTGGTTACGATACTTGCAAAAGCCAGTGGTAGGTTAAACTAATAATGAATCATTATAAGTCGTGTTCGTGAATGTATATTTGTGAAATGTTTTTTATTCAACAAATATTCTAAAAGAAATTCATTTAAAGGATAGTTCAAAGCTGACGCGGACATTAAAACTAATTTTGCGATTAACGACCCTGTACTTCTGGATTTAGAAAAAAAACAGACGCAAACATGAATTACCTACGTCTCATCGTAGAGAAAAAGTAATATTTTATAAGGGAACAGCAGAGTATACATTAAGATGCAAGTAAAAACGGAAAATAAAAGGTAAAACAAAAAATGAAGGCAGATCAAATTAAGGTACTGTTACAGACAAAAGCAAAGGGAAACAAAGAAATTTCATCCTCTGTGTTGTTTGAAACCTGAATTCTAAACCTTTATCCTAAATTTAAACAAATCAGTCGTCGTAGTTGAATTGTCGCATATCAACAATTTCTGTAGTTAGTTCATTACCACTAGGTAATTCTTTGTAACTTAGACATTCCGTCAGCAAATGCATAACAATTCAAATTGAATAGTTTTAATTCATACAAATATTATAGTAAAGAAATCAATTAAAGATAATAATTATTTTATTTGAGCTACTCTGTTGATTCCTTCTTATGTTTCTAATTTCAAAGTCTTCATTATTCAAGTTTTCAAATTATATTCAGTAAATAGACTTACTTACCAAGGTTATGGGAATGGGTTCGATACATTAACAAATGGAGTACTTCCCTTTTGTCATACCGACAGCCGGTGTCAGCGTGGAATTCTGAAACCAATCAATCATAGTCTTTTTTAGAATATGGAAAATCGTATTTGTATCGGTTAAAGAGTTCAAATGGTGATTTCAGCGTCAAATAAGAGACTTTTTCAGCGCTGTTTTGTCATGTGTTAAATATTTCTACTCGGGAATAATATTTGTGTGTTTAAATAATCTGTTATATCTGTTGTTAAATTGTGCGAGCAAAACAAATCGCTATGCAACAACCGTAGATCGAACCAAAATATATAAACGTAAGGTGTGCAAAATACAACACTTTTAAATCGTTGATCTTTATTTACTTGTCAAAACTTTCATTTAAACCATGGTAATATGTTAATACTGTGTTCTAAAGGTATGATCATTCAAAAAGAATTTGTTACTAAGCATTTTCCAGTAAGCGAGTAGGACATAACATAAGCACAGCAGAGGGAAGAAAAATGAAGACACACATATATACGAAAATGAACAACACGCTAATAAAATCCAGGAAATCAGGTACATTCTTAGAGTAAGCATCCCCTGCTTCTTATTATCCCGCTGTGTTGAACATGTCAACTCTGGTAGTAAATTCAAATCCAGTAGCGGAAATACAAACTTTAGCGGCAAAGAGAGAGATTTTTTGTCATTTGGGAAACATATATCCTTTCGTAAAATATCCCATAGCGGTCCAAAAATATGGAATGCCAAAAGGGTCAAAATTCTAACATTGCTTCTCCGTGTTTTGAAACTGGGAAGATGTAACATGTTAAATTGTAATTCGTAACTTGAAATTCTTAAATTGTAATTCTTTTATTGCAACTGCGAAAATGTAATTACTTTATTGTAACTCTACAATTGTCAATCTGAAATATGTAAACTAAAAACTTCTCATATTGCAGCTTCGAAAATGTAAATACGTAATTTGAAATGCGGGTCGCGAGACTTGTAACTTGTAATTCGTAACTTGCGAAGTGTTATTGTGATAACAATTGCTTTATTGCACTTCTCTATTTTTGTTAGTCTGTGACGGGTAAACTCAAACTTCTTATTTTGAAATTATGTTGTTGCAACCGTACGAAAGTGTCAATTGACGATTTGAAATGCGAGACTCGAGATTTGTAACTTGAGACTTGTAACTTGAGAAATGTTATTATGACGACAGATGGCGCCTCATGTACGGAAGCCATTGGGGTACATAAAAGCGATAAAGGTTTTTTAATTTGTTATTTCGAGAAAAAAAACACTGTTATTTCATGATAACGGATTTTTTAACCGTCATCTCTAGCATAGATTAATTTACTGTTATCTCGAGAAAACAAAACACCGTAATATCGTGATAATGAATAAATTATAAGTTTGGTTAAAATTTGTCCGGCGGTTTCAGAGGAGATAGTCACAATGTGAAAAGTTAATGGACGACGGATTCCGAGTGATGGCAAAAGCTCACATGGCTTTTGGCCAGGTGAGCTGAAAATGTGTCTATGGGACACGGATGCCCCCTGCAAGTGTTTAGTAATGATACATGTGTTCAAAAGTTTTTATCATAGTATTGGCAATCAGAAAAGTTAATCTGTGAGGAACGGAAAAGGGGAGACACAGTACAAGTCACCATACTAAAGCTTCAGACCAAATATCAAATCAATTGTAGATATAGATGCTGAGAAATCCGGCTTTGACGAAAATTTTTTCGTGTTACATGTGTTCAAAATTTCAATTATATTATCGGCAAACTGGTAGTAAATGTGGAAGTAGACGTGGAAAGGGGAGACAGTGTACAAGTCACCATACTTAAGCTTTAAGCCAAATATCAAATTAATTGTACATACAGAAATCTTTGACAAAAAAAAGATGGACAATAAGAAAACTAACGGCGGGGACGAATAACAAAATACCGAGGTTACTGTGAATTTAGGTTCTGCATATGCGCATTCCTGGAAGACCGGTAACAGAATGTCGGTTTGTAATTGACGGCATCTATAGATTTAGATCTCAGAGAGTCTGGTGTTTTATATTTATGCGCATATGCAGAACCAAAATTCACAGTATCTTCGGTATTTAGTTATTTGTTACCACTGGGTCGATGCCTCTGTTGGTGGACTGTCATTCCCCGAGGGTATTCACCAGCCAAGTAGTCAGTACTTCGGTGCTGACCCGAAAGCCGATTCTATTTGGAACCTTAAAATATCTAATTTTATAAATTTTGTTAAAACTAAGGAGTATTTCCCTCATGCAAAGCTCTGTCCTTAGCTAGCTGATTTTGGCTTCCTATTTAGATCTTATTTGGCAATTTGTTCTCTTTCAGTTTTTAAACATCTTTGACTTTATGGTCTTCCAAACATTTAGATTTTATCTGCACTGAAGAGACATAAGTTGTCGAAATGCGCATATGCAGAATCAAAATTCACAGTAACTTCGGTATTTAGTTATTTGATGCTGTTAGTATTGTATTTTATTCGTTTTGATCACTCATTTATTAAAATCGGTAAAAAATGTCAGTTTAGAATGTTTTATACGATCGTCGTATAATTAAAATTCCGCCATCAGTAAGTATCCGGAAGGACTCAAACGTTTATGATTATTAGTTTGGGTACTCTATATCCGCCCATATAAGTTTGGCCATTGACTCGACAGCGTTTTGTTTTCTTGAGATAACATTTAAACAATCCGTTATCATAATATAACAGTGTTTTTTTTTTCTCGAGATAACGATTAACCCCCCTACCCGGGGGAGACTTGCTATAACTTAGATAGTATGAGTGTGCCGCAGGAATGTGTCATGTTTTTGCTATCGATTCGTCTTAAACAGGGTATCTTTTTCACATGTGCTGTCTTGAATAGGGTTATTATTTCCACATGGCCATCCCAGAAGGTAGATTTTAATATATTTCCTATGAAAGACAGCCGTTTAAACCTGGGAAAACTAATGTTTAACCAGAGACGTATAATCAAAGAGATTGCCAACATGACGAATTTTCGCGAACACAACCACCATGGTAAAATACTTCCAATTATTCATAACTAAGAAGTTGTAATCACGGAAATAAAAGAACAAGGCACATCACGGTCTCCGTTGTCAGATTTCCACATTAAGTCTCCGCTATATCTTTTTTATTCATCAATATTTCTAATTCAAATTATCGAAACACAACTACATGTATAAACAATTTACTTTTCGGTTTCCAAATATGTCGACTCAATTAAAAGTAGTTTTTGTGTGGCCGTATCATGCTGTTTTTATTAATATAAGATGGTAGTAGAGTTGCCAATCTCTATAATAATATGTCTCTGGTTTAACACACCAAGACCAGCAATATAAGATATACATGTACTATATCAACAGAAATTTCACTGCATATTTTCTTGAGAAAAGTATTGATTTTAGAAATAAGTCTTAAACAGGGTATATTTTTGCCTTTTTGGTGTGTTTTTTTTTTCTTCATTTTTTTATCGGCAGAGTATTACCAAAATTATTTTCAAGGAGCTCCCCACCCCCGGGAAGGCTAAACAAACCATTATCACGATATAAAAGTGTTATGTTTTCTCGAGATAACAGTTAATTTATACGTTATCATTATTTAACAATGTTTTGTCTTCTCGAGATATTAAATTAAAAACATTCTTTCATCGTTTTTATGTACCCCAACGGCTTCCGTTCATGAGGCGCCATCTGTCGTCATAACAACATTTCTAAAGTTACAAGTCTCAAGTTACAAATCTCGAGTCTCGCATTTCAAATCGTCAATTGACACTTTCGTACGGTTGCAACAACATAATTTCAAAATAAGAAGTTTGAGTTTACCCGTCACAGACTAACAAATATAGAGAAGTGCAATAAAGCAATTGTTGTCACAATAACACTTCACAAGTTACGAATTACAAGTTACAAGTCTCGCGTCCCGCATTTCAAATTACGCATTTACATTTTCGAAGTTACAATATAACAAGTTTTAGTTTACCAGTTTCAGATTGACAAATGTAGAGTTACAATAAAGTAATTATATTTTCGCAGTTGCAATAAAAGAATTACAATTTAAGAATTTCAAGTTACGAATTACAAATTGACAAGTTACATCTTCCCAGTTTCAAAACACGGAGTAGCAGTGTTAGAATTTTGACCCTTTTCGCATTCCATACAAAAGACCGTGATGTCGACCGCAAAACTTCTGTAGTGATGACTTCGAGTTTTGGGTAACATACCCTTACATAAGTAGTCTATTTTTCAGCAACCGAGCTCTATCAAGGAAGTCACTGTCACGCACACAGGCCCTTGAGTAGCGATGAGTTGGTATCTGCCCTTTTGCGAAATTAGGAATCATGATTTCAAGCTTAAATGTTTCATGAAATGTCTTGTAATCACTACTTACTTCAATACTTTGTTTGTTATACACCAATCAATTGAATTTTAAATATAATTTGTATGAAGAGGAAGCATACGCACATACACACATACAAATGTAAAAATTTTAAGCACGATAAAGATTATTACGTGTTAAATCTAACTGAATGTGGTGCTGATGTACTCTGAGTATTTCGCGCTGAAACTACTGTTAACATTCTGGAGGTTATAAAAAATGTATAAAATGCTAACTAAGTAATATGTACCTTCTGTCATTGCTGGTATATTACCGTCTGTTCCCAATAGATAAAAACCAATCTGATATGGAAGTCTACAAAAAAGGGTTCTAGAGACCATAAGTTTGTTTCAAATTACGTTCATTTGTAAAACCAAAATGAGCATCTTAACAGGCAACTATAGCAATGTATTGTATATGGTGAATAAAAGGATATGGAGTAAATTGTATATTGCAAAAAAAATTCTTTAAAAAGTTTGTAACAGATATTTGAGGGGTTCAAGAAATTTATATCTTCTATCTTCGAGTATGTGTTGTATTTTGGTTGATTTAACAATGCAGTACGACTGTATACCATATTTATTGTTTCTTGATACGCCAGAAAGGTAAGTGAGAACCAAACCGTCGGTCTAAAAAGAATTTTCCAAGGACAATGACAATATCGGAAACACTAGAAACACAAGAACACAAGACACAGAAGAAAATAATGTATTCATCTGAATTCTTGTTAGCTTGTTCTTAATCTAAAACAATCTACGCAGAATTGATCTTATTCAGAAGAGAATGACCTTTGTTCCTTGTGCAAAATAACGCCACATTAGCTTTAGACGGAGTTAGAGAATATCCAAATCAGAAAACAGAAAAATATTTGATTGCTGTTAATAATTCATGAAACTAAAGTTTTGACTGAAAAACGATTTCGTAAATCAAAAATGGAGTTGACAGTAATAGAATGTGTAACATATCTCAAAACAAATTCATAGATAACTCAACCATGGCTGGGTTTTTCAAAATATTGAGTTAAAATCGAAAGATCAGACATAAGTGAAAAATATGAATCTCCTAAATGTTTATCTGTTAAAAAGTTTCAATAACGGCGAGCACTGTTTGACCTATCTTTCTTATATTGCGTTTTGTCCTATTTTTTTTTTATTTGTCAAGATAGTGGTATTAGAGTTAGTAGTCTACTTGTAAAAAATGGATTTGTCCGATGTTTTATACTATATGGAAACGGGATAGAGAACTGGGAGTTTTGGTTACCCAGAAACCGGTATAACCCTACTGCTAGCTTTTGCTAGTGAAGGTATCAAGTCCGGCTATCCCGAGTTCCTATCGTTCTTTACGTTTGCCTTTTGTTTTTCATTGGTGCAGTTTGCTTGTGGATTGTGGCATATGAAAGTCATTTCGACCATTGTAGGTGTTTACTGTTAATTTAAAACGGATTTTAAACTAAAAAGATAAGTTATCTCAGTATTCCTTCTCATAACAAATATGTACCGTGTAAATTAAGATGTAGGGTCACCTATTGACTGTTGAGTAAGGGAGATACCTTTTTTGTGTCGTCTGTGTGGCTTTTCAGAGTAACAGTGAGTGAAAAGTACATATGTCATTATACGATTGGTTATGGCGCATTGAATCAAGAAAGAAATTTCCATTACATTATTACACAAATATATACATCGACAAACGAATACCGCAGCAAATAGGTGAAAGGGGAAATTTTAAATTAAAGAATCCAAAAGTATGACAATTTAGATTTAACACATATTGTTACAGCACCACAAAGACAAAACAAATAAACATGAATGATACAAAACTGAAGCACTATTGCTGATATATAAATCAACGGCAGTAGAATACTGAAGGAACAAAGGGGTGAAATTCACAAAAATCGAAGTCCAAAGACAAGGCAAAAACGAGAACACAGAAAACAATGACGTTAGACACAAAAACAACGACGTTAGACAGATACAAAGCACAGAACCAGAAATTACAACATTCAGAACAAGACACTCACAGTGTAAACGCCAGTGAAACCGAGAGTGACATCAGGTGCTCCGGAAGGGTAACCATGTCCTGCTCTGTTAACAGCACCCGTCACACTGTGAGTGATTCAATCCGGGAAAATGTCAAGGTCGGTAGTCAAATCCGGGAAGACGTGAATCTAGCTGAAAATGTCCACTTTCATTTGGGATACTGACACGTCATATCTTTCAATGATGCTATGGTGACGGCCACAGAATTTCTTGAGGGATGAATTTAACAAAGGTTGAACAAATCCCTGACTAAGCAGCTTTTTGGACAGTGCTTTTGCTCTGTTCAAAAAATCACTGTACAAACTACAAGCTCGACAGTAACGAATCAACTGTGAAATGTACACTCCATGGGCTGGGGAGGGAGGTATATTGCTGCTAAGAAAGGGGAAAATTCACAATGGGGAAATTAAAATCATCACGCTTGTCATATAGCTTAGATTTCAAACGTCCATTTTAGTCAATATACAATAAAAGATCTAGGTACGAAGCTGAAGTAGGTGTTTCAGTTGTTTCTTTAATTTCAAGCTCATTTGGATAGATCTGATGTAAATAATCCCTAAATTTAGGATTATTAAGAGAAAGTACATCGTCTATGTAGCGGAAGCTGAAATTAAAGAAAATAAATATCAACAATTATTTAGCTCAAATAATTTGTGTTAAAAAATTGTAATCCGGAATCTAGTTAAGTTAGTGAGAAATTTCAAATCACATTGAAGATTAAACTAATTTATATATCTATTCAATTATATCTGGCCCTGCTATTTTAGAAATAATTCAGACCTTTTCAAAGAAAGGGTCATTCGTAAAATATACAATGCTAATCAAGAGTTATTCTGTGTAAATTTTGCACGTATTAGGATTTTTTCTTACTCCTCAAAGACATTTCTATATCAAATTTCTCTAAAATATGTATTTTTTTAATATGTTTTAAAAGAACATTTTCAGCTTTGTTGGTACAAGCTAAATCATAATAACTGTCCAATACCCAAATATTTGTCATAAATCAATTTAGTTTCAGTTTTATTTTCCCCAAAAAAGAAAGTGTAAATGATATAAATATTACCTTTGATGAGTGATGTAAAGATTATAACCAGATCTGTCTGTCTGACCATCTGAAAAATATAACAATTTTAATGATGCAAAATCAATATTTTCAAGTGAAGAACATTCTCCATTCATAGAATATAAAAGGTGTAACCTGTTGATCTTATTTGTGTAGATTGATTAAATGCAAATAATACAGAATTAGAATTCTATACCCATGTGCAGCCAATATAACAGTCGGCAATAAATACTTTTAGGACAAGATCCGTTAAATTCTCAAAAGTAATTATTCATCAATTTTAAAGTTTCGAAATTATACAGATAAATTATGATCGGATATATTTGAATTTTCTGTTCGTGTCGATATTGCAATAGTTCCAACATGCAATATCAGGAGTTAAACATATATGTAAAAAAAACCTGAATTGTCTGCATGACTGTATGTACATCTTACCTTTGAACTTGCTCTTATAGTGCATTCCAATTACTATATATTTTATATTTGTACTTCCTCCGATATGATATCCAACACCTAAAAAGGTGAGATATTGAATAACTATAAATGAAAAAAATCCAGTTTTCATATATTGAGGAAAAATAGCAACTTTTAAGCATTTTAAGGAATAAGCCTTCATCCGTAAAACCCCTTCATATACAAGAATTCTTACAAAAAATCTTTACAATTTATGAGACTGGCAAAGCCTCAATCACTTACACGAATTAATCTAAAGAATTTTTAGTTCTACTTTGAGGAGTCGGCCTTAACGCTGATTTGAATTCATGTCAAGTTTCAATGTTCAATCGTTAAAAAATACAAAAATACCGAAGTTGCATAAAAACAGTAAATTTTGTTATGCTGTACACGTGTTTCAAGGAGTAACCTCTCATCAGCAGCATTAAAATCAAATAATAAGGAAAGCCATAATCCAAAAGTAGTCAAGAAAGAAGTACTCATTTCCAAAAATATCGAAATAGGAAGCCAAATCCAGTACCAAGGACATCTATCGAGCGCCATACACGGAATAAAGCCTCGGCATTTTTAAGTGTTTTGAATTTTGATAAAAACAGTAAATTTCTATAACACGCAAGGTATAATTTTCATGTCAGACAAGTCTGACTATTGGGCTGGTGAATACCCTCGGGGACCTCTGGTCCATCAGCAGTGGCATCGGCCCAATGGTTCGGTAAAATTCGGTAAAAATTCGGTAAATCCGCATTTATTCATCTGCAGTATTCGTATATATTTGTAAAAAAAATCACCACCTAAAGAAAGCTGGGTAATGTCAAAGAAAAGGTAAATGTTCAATTATCAAACACCGAGACTGAATACTCCGGGTAAATACTACTTTGAACCGACAAAAAAACCAATGTTACTCGAAAGGTAAATTTCTAGACATTTTGTTCAACCTTTCTTACATTATTCAACCAGACTTATTGTACGCGAACTCTTCTTACATCAAGCTTTCATCAACTAATTGATTCCCTTTAATTTGGTGCGATAGTTAAACGATGCATAACGAATTTTCAAGATAGGTTTGCGAGTATTTTGAGCAAGAAATAATAAGTAAATATTCATGTAAACTGGTAAAACAATTCCCCGTGGTAGAGATGTATGCTCTTTATTTTTCTTAGATATGGTGAACTTGTACATGATATAATATCTCATGTGTACACTTTGTTCAATAACTATTATCTAAATTTTTATAAATTCTAAAACCGAAGGATTTACTCCCAACATCGTAGTTTTGTCCTTAGCTATTTTTGAAATTACTGATTATTCGAATTTCGTTTGATTTTATGCATTTTAACATTTCTTAAAATTATCGATTTCCTTTGTTTGGGTTCTAGCGCTGCTGATGAGGAATAAATTTCCGAAATAGCCATACAGCTCATTAAAATTATTGCAGTTAGAGTTAACATATGTGTTATGGTCTTATGTTCATTTACTCCATATTCTTCCGTAAAATATTACATAGCAATTATAGTTTTATCTGCTCTTTTACAAAATGACATGAATGTCCTTAATTTGTTAAGATGTAATTACGGATACCGGTGACTTAAAATATAAAACTCACGAACGACTACAAATTATTAATTCCTAAGGATTCGCAACAAAAATTCGTTTATGTGAAAGGGGTATTACAAATTTTTTTTATTAACCATTTTAAGATTCATAAGCAATTAAGAATTATGGAGTACATGCACATGAGACAAAGTCTCTACAAATACACGGCAATACCAATCAATTGAGCAACGCTTTTATTGCTGTTCTTTCTCTTGAAGTCATCATACATACATGTATGCCTAGAAATTGTTTTAAAAATAATTTTTTTCTGAGTGTTAAATGAATTCATTTCCTGTAAACACATGAATGTTTCGTACCTGTCCTGCATTAATCGTATTTTCCATACAACCAAAATAATATAGTTGTAATACTCCTCTCATTACGATCGCTCAATTTCTTGAGAAAGGAAAATAATTAAATTATTTGAGCTATTTCTTCATATTACTACAGTACAACTTGTTTGGTCGTCAATAGGATAATTTTACATTTCACTGGAATCTTTGAATTTATGGTATTAAAGTATAATAGTGGGGATAGCGGGATTGAATTTTGTTTTTTTTGCATCGATAAACAAATGAATGGATATTCCCCAAATACATGGTTGAACAAAGCAATGGAACAACACTTTTTTGTAGATCTTAGTCATGAGCTCTCGCTTTTTACGATGTTCAAGTAAACACGAATGGGTTGAAAATGTAGCCTGCATATCAAAAATACTGTTTAAGGACAAATTTAAGCAGCAAAAAGGCAAGATGTCATTCAGAGTAGTTTTAACATGTGTTAGCATTGTTTTCGTGCTAGGTTCATAATGTTTTGAATTATTTTATTCCTCGTCTAATTATATTTGGAAAGAGTAACACTTCCTAATTTATATCAAAAATCAAAATTTCGTTTTAACTTAAAACTAAGGGGTTTCTCACCCTGGCATAGCTTTTTTCTTAGCTGTTTTTGGCTTTAAATTTAGATATGTTTGGTTATTTGTCCTCTGTCAGAATTTACAAAGATTTTGTTTATGTACTTCCAAATGTTTTGATTTTATCAGCAATGAAGAGACATAAGTTGTCGAAATGGCCAAAAGCAGAAATTATATTTATGCTAACTTCGGTATTTTATTATTTAGTACAACTGGGCCGATAGTTAGTCCCCAAGGATATTCATCAGCCCAGAAGTCGGGACCAAACGTTTGATGCGGCAAGTTAACTGACAAGAACATTTGCTCAGATGCTCTTTGCATGATAATGGTGTATAGAGAACTTTGCATATGAGGCATCATAGTGACTAAAAACTACTTTTTATCTTGGCAAAAAAGCTAACGCAAAACAAAAATAATATGCCAAGATTGGAACAGCGGCAGTAGAATACCGAAGGAACAAAGGTGGGAAATCCACAAAAATCGAAGTCCAAAGACATGGCCAAAACGAGAACACAGAAAACAATGGCGCCTGACACAAAGCAATGACGTTTGACAGACACAAAGCACAGAAATAGAAATCACAACATTCAAAACAAAGGAACTCACAGTGTGAACTCCAGAGAAACTGATAGTGACATCAGGTGCTCCGGAAGGGTAAGCATATTTTACGAAAGGATATGGGGAAAATGACCATGAGACCATAACACATATGTTAACTCCAACTGCAATAATTTTAATGGGCTCTATGGCCATTTCGGAAAATTATTCCTCATCAGCAGCACTAGAACCCAAACAAAGGAAATCCATAATTTCAAAAAATGTTTAAAATGCACAAAACCAAACGAAATCCGAATAACCAGTAATATCAAATAGAGCGAATGACAAAACTACGATGGAGGGATTTGATCCTTAGGTTTTAGAATTTACATAAGTTTAGGTAATAGTAATTTAACAAGGTGTACACATGAGATATTATCTCATGTCCTGTTCTGATAACAGCACCCGTCATCACGCTTGTCATATAGCTTAGATTTCAAACGTCCATCTTCCTCAATATACAATAAAAGATCAAGGTACGAAGCTGAAGTAGGTGTTTCAGTTGTTTCTTTAATTTCAAGCTCATTGGGATAGATCTGATGTAAATACTCCTTAAATTTAGGATTATTAAGAGAAAGTACACCGTCTATGTAGCGGAAGCTGAAATTAAAGGACTGGGCTAAATGTTTTTGTTTTCTTTGAATAAGCCCTTGTAAAAACTTTGCCTCGTAAGAGTAAACAAAAACGTCAGCTAATAGCGGCGCACAGTTGGTTCCCATAGGAATCCCTATTGTCTGTTGGAAAACACGACCTCCGAATTCGACAAAAATATTGTCGATAAAAAATTGTAACATTTTGATTACGTCAGTCTCAGTGTACTTCATGCTTGAATCAGTGTGGTTTTTGACAAAATATGTCAAAAACCACACTGATTTCCCTATAACTAAATAGGTGTATCTGCGTTCTCCATTTTAGAGTACCTTTAGGGAGAGTTCTTGCGGTGCCATTTTCTGCCCATACATACATAAAGTAGGTTTTGGTTTTACACATTGGGTGGCGGGAATCACAAATCCTATATGTAAAAAGATAAAATTTAAACCAAATGGAAACGATAATAATCCATTGCTATGGCACGTGCGATCCACACAAAAAAATCTCAGTTTAAATAACTAAAACGACATTTTCTCTACTTCAATTCAATATTATTAACTTAATTCAAGTTTAAACTTCTTAAAATGAATTTGAGTAGTCTTTGTTGTTCCCCATATGTTTCAACGAAAATGTATCGACAGAACATAATGATAGTAACAAAACCAAAATCCGCTAAGGACACCACCTTGCTGGAGAGAGATATTCCTTACTTAGATAAAAGTGTTGCATACAGCTCTATATAATATGAAAGATAATGTGCTGGTAAGGTGAGCTGCAAAGGTAGAATATATGATCCCGAATGCCAACAGTGATGAAAATCATCTTTTTAAACCTGTTAACATCGGAAAATCCAGCAAGGTCTTCGGCTGGATTCGAACCCCTGCTTGTTGTCATCTATGGCAACACCGCCTGCACTATGTCCAGGGCCCTAGACCACTCGGCCACCTAGGCTATATTAAAATATAGCTTTCGGTAACCGGGTCATTCCTCCTCGTAGGAAATCTAGGGTTGTAACATAGTACACGATGAATATTAGGTGGGTAGGAAATAGATAGAAGAAGGATAAGGTTGCAACAGGTAAGATACATTAAGTATATAGATAATAGTGTTGCATACAGCTCTATATAATATGAATGATAATGTGCTGGTAAGGTAGCTGCAAAGGTAGAATATATGATCCCGAATGCCAACAGTGATGAAAATCATCTTTTTAAACCTGTTAACATCGGAAAATCCAGCAAGGTCTTCGGCTGGATTCGAACCCCTGCTTGTTGTCATCTATGGCAACACCGCCTGCACTATGTCCAGCGCCCTAGACCACTCGGCCACCTAGGCTATATTAAGATATAGCTTTCGGCATTCGGGATCATATATTCTACCTTTGCAGCTCACCTTACCAGCACATTATCATTCATATTATATAGAGCTGTATGCAACACTATTATCTATATACTTAATGTATCTTACCTGTTGCAACCTTATCCTTCTTCTATCTATTTCCTACCCACCTAATATTCATCGTGTACTATGTTACAACCCTAGATTTCCTACGAGGAGGAATGACCCGGTTACCGAAAGCTATATTTTAATATAGCCTAGGTGGCCGAGTGGTCTAGGGCGCTGGACATAGTGCAGGCGGTGTTGCCATAGATGACAACAAGCAGGGGTTCGAATCCAGCCGAAGACCTTGCTGGATTTTCCGATGTTAACAGGTTTAAAAAGATGATTTTCATCACTGTTGGCATTCGGGATCATATATTCTACCTTTGCAACTCACCTTACCAGCACATTATTATTCCTTACTTACTTCTGAACAAAATTGACAAAAAAATAGATATTTCAAGTTTCCAAATAAAATCGGCTTTCCGGTCAGCACCGGAGTACTGAATACTGGGTTGGTGAATACACTCGGGGACTATTAGTCCACCAACAGAGGTATCGACCCATTGATAATAAATAGCTAAATACCGATCTTGTTGTGGTTCACGCGTGCCATAAATTGCTTTTGTATTGCAAAACTACATTTCTATGTTCACTAAAGAATTAACAACAGAGGCAATTGTATGGTAATGACACAAAGAATGTTCTATCTGACGTATCCGTATCTGATGTCCCAATACAATATAACAATGGAGTTAATATATATTATCTATTTTATTTAGAAGACTACCCCTTTACAACGGGGGCAATCACTAGCGGGGTACTAGCAATTGGGTCTAAAAGTATTGTATAATACATAAAATGATTTTACGATAAGATACCTGTCTCTGAAAATATATAAACACTGTAAGTCTGTTCTCCTAGGGTAAAAAGAAGTCATACACTATCCATTCATAATAAAATAACAGTAAGTTTACAAGTTAATTACTAAAATACAATAATATTACTAAAACATCAGATTGACATTAACAGACTTTATATACTCCGACCTATTTGCAAACATTTTCGATAAAAGAGCAGTTCCAATTTCATGAAAAGAGGTTACCAGTTCTCACACACATTAAAACCTATATCACCAATTGAAAGTTGCTAACATATGATAGGCGACAGCTCTAACAAAAAAGGCTCTGTACTTTCCACTGAACCCGTCGTACACAAAATGCATTTATCATTATCATATAAATTCATTCTATGCAGAACCTGGTTAAATGGTAGGCAGTCGGTTCTAGCAAGGAATTGTAATCTGCTAGACCAAAAGTGCACAATATTACATAAGTCTTTTACTTGACACAAAAATAGCTGATAATGTTGGAGACTTCGCTTCTCCTTAATTTCGGCATTGATACAACTCAATGTATTTACTCCGAAGAATTTGTTAAAAGTTTGTTTGTTGATGTTGCCATCTAAATAATGATCAAGACCAACAGATTGGAACACATTTTTCATATAATTCCAGTCGGTCCACCTACTGTACTTGAGTTCTATAAAAATGTTTTTGCATAGTCTCTCTTCTGGCAGCTTAGCAAAACGTTCAAAATATAATACCCTTTGCCTATCCATGGAGGCATTAATAGATACCCATCCGAACTGTGCTAAAAGGGCGCATCTAGGGACATTAAGTTTGGTGCACATAATTAGTTTCCCAACCTTGTATTGCCAACTGTCAATCATACTTAAACTAGAATTTGCACTTGGCAACCAAATTGCACAACCAAATGCTATTGATGGCCTAATGACCGACAGCCATAATACATCTCCAAAATTAAATCTATTAAAGCTACCGTGCTCAGCGAGAATGCATGTCATATAGTTGATTTTTTTAAAAATTATCCTTAAGAAAGTTTTAATATGGTACGTAGGTTTTAGGGATCTAGAGAAGAAGATACCTAAGGATTTATATTCATTAGCCTCCTCTATGAATTTATCACCGATCCTCCACTTTTTATTCTTGTCTACCCTTTTCCCAACCACTAAGACTTTTGACTTCTTGTGGTTGAATTCTAAGTTCCATTTACATGCAAACTTGTATGTGCGTCTAGGAGGCATTGTAGATCATTTTCTAATTCTGCCATCAGGAAAATGTCATCTGCAAACAACAGACTGTTTATTATTTGGAATGACAAGGTTATCCCAGCACCGTTCTCCCATAACATACGGACCAAGTCATTCATGAGTACAGAGAACAGTGTGGGGAAAGTACACAACCTTGTTTCAGACCATATTCTATTTCATAGTCACCGAAAATCACCTTGCTACTAACGTTTTCATTTAACGATCGGAGAAGTCTTCAACATTTACCCTGAATACCGCTTTCCAAAGTAAGAAAAATAGACCATTTCTCCAAACTCGGTCGAAAGCTTTAGACAAGTTCAGGAAAGCTAGATACGTATTCTGTTTTGACAGGGCTCTTGTGAGAGTAATCTGGTTTACAAGTTAGATAGATCTCTGAGCTTAGAAATATTATTCAAATCTTGTACTATATAATCAAACGTTTGGAAGATTTTTCGACACAAGATACAATTATGAAATGCGACATAACTTTATTATTAAACTGGACAAACAAAAAGATTCTAAGACCTTATTACTCGTCTACATGATATTTCAGCAGTCTTGAAATATTAAACCAAAAAACAAAAAAAACGTAGGAGGAGTTGTTCTGAAATGTGATAGACGGATGGACAAAACTGATTACAGTGTACCAAACTTGAAGCTTCAAAGGCTGACATAGAATTTCTAATTGTTCTCATTATTTAAAACACTATATGGGAATAAAACCAAAGTACTTTTTGTGCGCATCAAAAACATCAAGATGATTTTTTTATCCGAACTTGCAATTCAGAAACATAGACAACTTACCAGTATGGTTTATTCGAAGCAGGTTCTTCACACCCATTAATGTTCATATGATGAGCTATTTCAGTTGACGTAACAGGTTCATAACCAACTGCAATACATACAAATAACTAAACACTGTGATTTTACAAGTTATGATCTGTAAATATATATTGGTTATCTTTAGAAAAAAACGTATTAACAAATTAACACAGACATTAAATTTATCTTTTTAACATATCGCGATTACAACATTCCTCAATATGCAAGATTTATGTAATGCTATCACATTCACGAAAGAAATTGTCAAAGCTCTTCAACGATACGTTTACTTGTCTCTGCCAAATTAATACCTACACTTCACCCAGTCAATACATTGAGGAACAAATACTAAAGCAACAAAAAGTGAAAGCAGATATTAATAAACATACCAATAAATGCCTCTTTACTACCAAGTTTATGAGCAGAGCATATATAGCTATCATGCTGAAATGAAAATATACGAAAAAGTAAACATGCATAGCAGAATTAATGAGCAATGGGGGGTCATACGAAAATAAACGAATAGAGTTGTCAAGATCCGAAGTCCATGAATAAACAAGATAATTAATTGTCATAAACGTTAACGGGTCTGGAAGAATTTACCATAGTTTTATGTGTTGTAGGTCTGTTATTTAAAATATTTGTCATTTGTTTTGGCTTGCGCATACAACAGTTATTCTGAATTAGATTTGATGCTTCGTGCACTCTTCCATGGTCAGTAACGTATCTTGTTTGTGGATCCTTCGATATTTCTGATTAATTCATGGTAAAATTCTTGTTTATCGATGATTTCAGGTGTATGTGTGTGTGTGTGCGAGTTGCTTGGTCTGAACCAATGGTAATGCTAGTTGGTACGAGCCTCACCTTTCCCTACTTCTCATTCCTCTACTTCCTGTTTGCCAAACATTGAACATTTTTAGATCGATTAATGATAAAGAAAAATCAAACATCTTTAGGCTAAATTAGTTTATCGGGGCCCCTTCTTCTTAGGGCAGTTTCCTATCTACTTCCTTTTTTGTCGATTTTGTGACAGATTTGTGAAATATTAATCAGTGTGGTATATATCGATAATGATATCCTCAAATAGCTTACCTTTACAGCTAAACTGAATAGATGAAATCAAATTTTAAAAATGTTGTTAAAAAAAATTCCCTCCTCATAGCTATGTACTTAGCTAAATTTGGCATTCCTTTTTGGATCATGTCGGTAATTTGTTCTCGATCAGCTTTTACACATATTTGGTTTCAGGATTCCCAAATATTTTGATTTGATCTGCACTAATAAGAGATATGAGTTGTCGAAATGTGCATATACAGAACCTCGACATTTTGTTATTGATGATGTTTTGTAATTTTTGATATTCAATTAATTGTGTCTTCATATAGTCGTTAATTGTAATCGAATCTAATATACTTGGCTCCAAAAGAAATACTACAAATAAAAAAAAGTAGGCTATAACTAAGTTTTAATACAATCTTTGTTGTATAACACAACTGTTGTTTTACCTGATATGTCTTTGTAAAAGATACACTAGCTTAATGAATTTAATGTTAAAGAAGCAACGAGTTGCCTGAAACAAGGTACATGAATTAATCTTTGTTACAAACCTTTGTAGAAACAGCATTTTTCATTCTCAACTTCAAAACAGACAAATCTTGGTAGTAATCCTGAAGATCAGCAGAAACAATTTCCCCATGTATCCATATTAGTAAACCAAATATAATCCACTTTGTAGACATAGTTGACAAATATCCTGAAAAAAAAATTTTGAAACATTAAGTAAATAATGACACTAATATTCCACAGTAGCAATGAAAAAAACCACTTAATCCAGAAAAACAGGAAAGACAGAAAAGGAAACTATTGTAATGAACGATTAAACTAGGTGTAGCTCATAATACTAATAGTCATTTCGAGTTTTTATCCTTTATGTGTCGCAGTGAAATTCAAATTAAAATAGGAATAGAAAACCATGCAACAATGTTAAATTCGTGAACTTTTTTTTCAATCACAAAAGTTTCTAATTTCCAAACAATTCAAATAAGATACGGATATGTGTTTGAAAATTCTCATCTGGCATGGATTATATTTTATTAATTGTTGGAAACAAGGTCTGTATCAACATACAGGTCCATACGTTGCCTGAAAAGGTTACTATTATTTTCATTTCTCAGTCGAATTTTTACAATATGTCTCATTTGTTCTTTGATCCTGAAAGGTTGTAAAAATCAATAATATGTGAGCTTTGTCTAATGGTTATAATCCTCATGACTATACAGCTTTGTAGAATCTGGAATTGTGAGAAATTATTTTGTAGCTTGGAGTACAGTCCGTCAAGCCACCAGTTAACATCTTTTTTACATCAGTTATGTATAGATTTACTGCTGAAAAACCTAAACAAACAATTTTGATCAACTGATCTTCTCCCTCCATATAAACAGATATACCTGGATCTTGTACAAATCCTGAATTCCTGTAAATGCATTCACTTTCAATGTCACTATTTGTGATTGCAGTCAAATTAGAAGTCTAGATGCTCGCAGGTAGAATTCTAAACAGAGTAAAAAGTCAAATCATTGAATGGACACAGTTAACATCACACCAAATCAGGTATACTACATCTGAATAATTGTTGTGGTATCTTATGGTTCGTCCAAGTCTAAACTGAAACTTTTTTGGCATAGAAAATTTCGAGAATTTATTTTTGATCAACATTTTTCACAAGATCTATCTAGTAGTTTAATCTAGGTTAAAATCTGACAACCAGTTATGTTTTTATGCTAATACGTTCCGCCATATCTTTATTAAACTTTTTTCTTCAACAAAGCAGAAAAAAATATGTTTTTATTTATTTTAATTTCGTTATTTTAAATTTATCTTCCAATTCACAAACCATATTCAGGGTTACTTAAGTCAATCCTAGTTGAAATTGACAACCCCAATGAATACAGTTCTTACAGAGATAATGGGCCGATAATCTACCTCGAAGCCAAACGGAAATTTATTGTGACTCCATTTAACTTGGCAGCATCAATACATCTATTTCAGTTTGATACAATAGATCTGTATTTGATATATATATTTTTCCAAAATAAAAGTTAATGTATCTAATTTCGTATAACCTTGATTTGAGGAAAAACTTCATTCAGAAAGTACTGCTTCCCAACGGACCATATGTAGGATTACTTATCTATTCAAAACACTCCCAAAAATGCAAGAGTTATAAACTCTATAAAATAAGCATTACTTTTGGAGGCATAAAGCCCCCTTCAGAATATTTTTTTTCATCATTTTTGCAGCCAAAATATTTTTTTCACATAAAATCAGCTTTAGAATAATTTTTTCGAAAAAAAAGCATAGCCCCCCCCCCCTCTTTCAGGTTAAATGGTCGGTCCCTAAGAACCTGAAAATACGAAAACATGACCTTTAACTCAGATTTACGCTTCTTACTGACTTAGTTATTTTCTTGAAAAAGTCGTATTTTTAAGGTCATTTCGACATCTTATTTATCTTATTACAGATCAAATCAAAATATTTGGAAGACCGAATGTGTAAACCAGTAGAGTTTAATACTCCCAAGAAATAGTCATATGATCCACGAGGATATAATCATTAGTTTTAAGCAAAATTTTTCTTAAATTAAGATATTACAAGTTTCCATATAAAATCGGGTTTCAGGCAATTCTGACTACTGGGTTGATTAATAGCCCCGGGGATAACAGTCTACTAGCAGAGGACGAATCGTTTCGGTGGTTATAAACTACTAAATAAATGTTTCTGCAGATTGATTTAAAATTCATTTAGTTTCCTATTTTTTAATGATAAATACAACAGAGGTCGCAAGTACATGTAAATGTTTTTCTGATATTTATCAGCAGAATTAAATATCTACAAATGTATTTGTTGTGGTTATTTTATATTTAAAGTAACCGGCAATTAAGCTAGAGCTATACCTTTACCCATCTTTCCAAGTATCTTTTTGAGTCAATACTTTCTTGCTTATGGTAGTGGTCTTTTTGGTTAGTAGTCTTCTTATAATATTTTCAATTCATGTCTATATCAAGCTACATGGATAGGGGATAGAGAAAGGGGATGTATGGACCCGAAAACTTAGTTCAACCCTACCGCTGCCCTTTGCTAGTACCGATACCAAGTCCAGATGTTTTATCGATGTTTACGTTTGTATTTTGTCTTTTATTTTGCAAAGTAAGTGAGAACCGAACCGTCAATCCAAAACGAATAATCCAAGGACAGTAGCAACATCGGAAACAACAAAGAAACATAGACACAACACATGAGACAACACAGAAAAGAAAATGAAGACACACACACACACACACAATGATGAACAACATGAACCCAATAAAAAAACCATCAGGTGCACCGGTAAACATCACTTGCTTCTTATAAGACACCCGCCGTGTTGAACAAGTCAAATCCGGTAGAGGAAACAACAATTAAGCTTTACAGTGAAAGATCTGTTGTCATCTGGGAAACAGATATCCCATAGCGGTCCACAAGATGGTGATGTCGACCGTAAAACTCCTGAAGGGATGACTTCAAGTTTTGGGTAACATATCCCTGTTTAAGTAGCCTAATTGTGAGCAACCGGGCTATACCAAGGAAGTCACTCTATCAATCACAGGCTCTTAGATAGCGAATGAGCTGGGAGATGTAAACTCCGTATGCAGGCGCTGTTGGGATGTTGCTACAAAGAAAAGGGAAGTTGACTATTGCAAAAGTGAAGTCATCGCGTTTGTCGTACAGCTTTGCTTGAAGTTTACCTCTGTTGTCAATTTCAAGATGAAATCTTGAAATCTCTGGCATATTGAAGCCTAAGACTTACTTTTTCAGTCATGTTAGATTCTTTTTATTATTTTAATATCATGATGTAAAAAAAATATAAAATGAATATTCATTTATTTATATTCATATTTATTAGTATCTGATTTATTTTTAATAAATACAAAAGATGTCGTAAGTCCATACTTTTCTTATATTCATCAGCACAATTAAATATCTACAAATATATTTGCTTTTGAGCCAACCGGTAGTTAAGCGTGAATCCCCTTACAAATCTTCTCAAATTACGTTTATAGTTTTAGATGGTGGTCTTGTTGTAAGTTGTCTGCCCGACAAAACATAAGAAAGTCATTTTTTTTCAAATTGATACAAAAAATGTAGAATTGGTTGAAAATGTAAACAATTGATACTTGTCTACTGAAATATATAATGATTCTGAACCAAACACTTCGGGAAGTTTTGAGTTTGATTTTTCTTCCGTAGTGCGACAGTGTATTACCAGTAGACTAGGCTCCTTGAGCTAGTCATCAGTTTAGCGGCGAGCACCCCTTGACCCATCTTTCAAAATTACATATTGTGATTTTCTCCTTTTCAAGATTGTGGTCATGGAGTTAGTAGTTTACCTGTATTTGGTTTGATTCGTATGTTTATGATACTATAGGGAAACGAGACAGATAAAGGGGAGGATTGGGTACCCATAAACCGATTGAACCCTACCGCTGGCTTTTGCTAGTGCCGGTACCAAGTCCGGCTGAGTTCCTATCGTTGTTTACGCTTGTCTTTTGCCTTGTTTGTGTTTTTCCTGTGTATTTCCCTGGCAGATTGAGGCATGTGACTGTTATTTTCATTGTAGATATTTCCTGTTATCTTTTTCATTTACTTCAGCAACTGTAGTGTTAGGTGATGAACTTTTTTTTATATTTTTTTTAAACTAATAAAGAGGTAATTTCATGTTTTCGATTACTTCAACAACAACAAAATTGAAAAGTGATTTTGCCATCGGAGGTGATAAATTTACCAAGTGATGTAATAGTACACGAAAAATTATCTCCCATCAATAAAACAATGTTTTTTTCTCATATTTTCCCCCTAAAATTGTGATGCATGGTTAAATCTAGATGGACATATCAAAATTTGTTGGACATCATTTGCTAATATTTCTATTCATGTCATATTCAAATAAAAACGATATTAAGTCTTTGCAATATTAAAGACAGGAATTTCCCTAATCAAGGAATGCTTTTGTCAAATGTGAAAATGATAGTTCAGTCCCCACAAACAACACAGATTATTACCAGAGGTGAGTACCGCCTTCTCAGTTTGTTAAGACAATTCTACAGTTTTTAGCAGCAATTTAGTTGTCACACTATAGGATTGGTAGCCAAATTGCCATCAAAACTGTTCTAAGGTGACACTTGAAGGAGTGCAAATGAGATATGCATTACCATAATTTAAGTGATTGATCGAGAATCGTTAATATGTTTGCCAACGAGACAATTTTCCACTCATTAATACATCGCAGAAGATAAACCAAACAAATTCAAACAAATTCTGTGTTTTTCATTTAACTGAAAGCAATGATAAATCCATAACTGGTTAGAAGATGTTTGTTTGTATTGTCTGATAATAAGTATTACACAAACTTGATAAAAAATTATATCAGGATTTGAAGTTTAGCATTGGAGCAATCAGTCAAACCAGGTGTCGCCATGTTGTATACATTTTTATTTTGTTATGAGATAAATGTATTATAACATTCGTAACTCCAGGCATTTCAAAATGAATTTCATTCATGGCTATAAGCATTAATCAAATAATTTAAATCTAATATTTACAAGAAGTATGGATTGTTTCAAATTATTAAGGCTTCCGACTCGATCAGAAATTTATAACAAGAGTTGTCAGAAGACAAGATAGCTCGCCGGGGATTAGAGCGGCCTCAATGCACAATAAATTTTAAAGTTATACATTTTCAGAATTGTGATGTTTTGATAATTCTTAAATGTGATACAAGGAAGTTACACACCAACTATGAACACCCTGCCACTAAAAGCCTACCTTCTAGAAGCAAGTTTAAAGTTTTTTTAATTGCCCTAAGGGCAAGGTCAAGGTTAAAATGTCTACAAGTATGGTACTAGAAGAAAGCTCTCATCATAAGGAAGTTACATACTAAATATGAACAGCGAGTCACTAAAAGCCTACCTTCTAGAAGCCAGGTTAAAGTTTTTTAAAAATTGCCCTAAGGGCAAGGTCAAGGTCTACAAATATGGTACCAATAGAAAGCTCTTATCATAAGGAAGTTACATACCAAATATGAACACCCTGTAACTAAAAGTCTACCTTCTAGTGGCAAGGTTAAAGTTTTTTTTTTAAATTGCCCCAAGGGCAAGGTCAGGGTCAAAATGTCTACAAATATTGTACAACTAGAAAGGTCTCATCATAAGGAAGTTACATACCAAATATGAACACCCTACCACTAAAAGCCTACCTTCTAGTGGCAAGGTTAAAGTTTTTTTCAACAATTGCCCCAAGGGCAAGGTCAAGGTCAAAATGTTTACAAATATGGTACCATTAGAAAGCTCTCATCATAAGG
Organism: Modiolus philippinarum; assembly: GCA_002080025.1. Lineage (NCBI taxonomy): Eukaryota > Metazoa > Mollusca > Bivalvia > Mytilida > Modiolidae > Modiolus > Modiolus philippinarum. The sequence goes on along the minus strand of MJUU01018504.1, from coordinate 86,599 downwards.
AAGTTACATACCAAATATAAACACTCTACCACTTAAAGCCTACCTTCTAGAGGCAAGGTTAAAGTTTTTTAAAAATTGCCCTAATGGCAAGGTCAAGGTCAAAATGTCTACAAATATGGTACCATTAGAAAGGTCTCGGCATAAGGAAGTTACATACCCAATATGAACACCCTATAACTAAAAGCCTACCTTCTAGTGGCAAGGTTAAAGTTTTTAAAAATTGCCCTAAGGGCAAGGTCAAGGTCAAAATGTCTACAAGTATGGTTCCAAAAGAAAGCTCTCATCACAAGGATGTTACATACCAAATATCAACATCCTAGTTCTTCAGGTCTCCAATCCACAAGCCAGGTTAAAGTTTTGCTGACGCCAACGCCGACGCCGGGGTGATGACAATAGCTCTCCGGACATTCGTCCCGGCGAGCTAAAAAGGCCAAAGTTTGCGAGGGAGAAGTCAAGCTTATGTATCGACCAACTTCCCCCAAATTACTTGACTATTTACACATGTAATTCCAAATAAGTGTATTCTCCGTTTTCGACACCCATAATTACTGCAGAATATTATTGACACTCGATTTAATAAAAAAAAGAAAAAACAGAAAAATATAATCTCATTTAATTTTCATCGAAAATTTCAATCGAAACTGATGGTCACAATAGCCAAAAAATCCCATAAAAAGATACCGAAAATCGATTTGGCGATCTGGCATTAAGTAGTTGATAACGTTTCTGATGTAGTTGGTATGACCCTTGCATCTTTGGCAATCAGTTTTTATTGGTACATATATTCAATTGTTTCGAGGTCCACAAAAATAGATATGTGTAATGATAGGGTTTGAATTTTAATTGCCCATGTGCTACTTTAAAATCAGTCAGGAACAGAATGTTAAGTATAATTTTTTTTCATGAAATTATATTGGACAGCATTGTAGTAAAAGGAAAGTTGTATCGTAGGAAGAGAGTAACCGTAATGTCACTTCTAAACTTTACAATAAGGTTACAGATTTCATAATTTTAAAGTTTCACAGAAGATATGACCATTTGATATCAAAATATAATGTCAGTCGCAAACAGCTTAGTACTAAGGGCATTTCTCATCGATTTTACGGAAATGTTGTTAAAAATACCAGACACTGATTAAAAAAACAAACAAAAAACAACTGGTACGTAACTTACATTCTTTACGTAATAGAATAAATCGACAGGATATTCTGCACGTGTACGTTAAATTGGCTTTGGGATCCAATGACCTGTGAGTTGTACACGTAAACTAGCCTCTCACTGATACTGATAATTCTTTACAGAACCCTTCTGGAAGTTTTGAATTTGATTTTTCCTCCTTTAGCTAGCCGGCGGTTAAGCGGCGAGCATTCCTTGACCCATCTTTCAAAAGATTTTGTCCCTTTTACTTTTCAAGATTGTGGTCATGGAGTTAGTGGTCCACCTGTATACTATAGGGAAACGGGACAGAGAAAAGGGAGGTATGAGCAATCATCAACTTGTTTAGGCCTACGGCTGGTTTTTCTAGTGCCGGTACCAAGTCCGTATGTCCGGAGTTCCTAGCATTGTTAAGATTTGTCTTTTTTTCATTTTTTTTGTGCAGTTCCTTGGTATATTGTGGCATGTGACTCGTTTCTTTCGGCCATTGTAGGTGTTTCCTGTTATCTTTTTTCATTCTATGGACATGAAAACTATTTTTCAGTGCAAGTATTATTTGATTTTTTTAACAATGCATTTACACTGACAGAAGTTAAATATTGCATGTTATTACATACTTAGTAGAAATAAAAGCATTTTTGCATGATCAATATGACCGGAAGTAAACTGTCCATATTTTCACACCCCGGGAAAATAATAGATTTATTTTATGCTCCTCGTGCATCTCAGACAAAATAAACGATTTCCGGTCCATATTGGCCTGGGCAAATAAACGACTTCCGGTCCATATCGGCCTGGCTTTTCTAAACGTCGGAAGTATGTAATAAAAAGTTTAATACATGTGCATATCCATATTGACCTGATTATCATCCCTCGACCCACATTGTCCTTCGACTTCGTCTCGGGCCAATATGGGTGTCTCGGGATGATAACCAGGCCAATATTGAAATGCCCATGTATTAATCTGTATTTAATACACCGGTCCATATTGTTTATTCCCGTCTAAAAACAGTCACGTTTACGTTGTCGTTTAAGTCTAAGAAACTGCAAGTTCCGGTCTTTGTCTTATACGTGAGGATTTCCTACGGAGGTCAACGATTTACAATGAAAGGATATGGAGTAAATCCACAAGATTTTTTAAGTACGCGATGTATGATTGAAATATTTGAAAATATCCTTTCAGTTTAATTTCTAACGTTAGAATTAGATTATAAGGATCAAATATTTATGGAACTGTTAAAATATTTGGTGACAAAGAATTATAAGCTGTCGACACAGGAATATGACGGGGTTTGTGGGATTGATATTTTTGCAGTAAAATGGCTTCTAATGTGGATGCGCAGTGTAATTTTAAAAAAGCGAATGTATGAATAATGAGAAACATCTGTTGGTTATCTCCTTGTACAAAGCTAGTTATATATGGTTAAAGTGGAGATAATTTTAATTTTAATATCAAAAGAGGCTATTGATATGCTAATTAATATTATCTGCACTTTGAACTTGGTACAGGGAGATAATCGACTGATGTTTTTCATTAGAAGACAGAAATACATAAACAGGACAGCATTTATGTATTTTTGACGGGGCGAAGTTCATGGATACATCTTTTGTAGAAAAAAAAATTGAGCACACAACTATATTCATAGGCACATTATATGTAGGTGTTTTATATGGCCTTAAACATATTATTATTATCATTATTTAATTTGAAATAAAAACTCATTTTTTAAGAAATACAATATTAATATTTTATATCCTTGAAATCATGTATCTTTGTGTTGCAATTTTATAGTTTTTACTGTTTTAGGAACTGGCAATATTAACTCACAGATGGTCATAAATGGTCATAATCATTCATGGCAACCATTACCACAGCTTCCATGTTTGGAGCCAGTATGACATATAATGACACAATATGACCAAAAAATGCAATGCATGGTCATAATTATTCATCGAAACTATTTTCACATGGAATTTGCAAAAATGCAGGCAGAATGATTTTTTTTTATCAAACACACCCACATTTAACCATAAACGATCATGATTCCTAATCATAACCATTAAAACTGCAATGAGATATGTGAAATAGGGGTCAGGATGATGAATAATAACCCAACATTCCTTAAGATAGCCATAAATGGTAAGAATTATTCATTGCAACCATAATTACAGTCATGAGATATGCAAAATAGTGGAGCCGTGGACATTTAAAAACTCGCTTATTTAACAGTTTAATCGCCCAAAAGCCCATGAAATTTTATAAGTTAATATTATTTATCAACATCTCAACTGTCAGAAAATGCCTAACGTCGGGTTTAAATTGTGATCTCTTCAAACGTAAAAAACAGCGATTTTTGACTTAACACACACGGGACTGCTCTGAATGAATTTTATTGAATTCACCAGTTCTTCTTTAAACTCAATGCCACAGAAACAAAACGCGTGTAATAGTGTACTTAACTTTGCATCAATACATGTTTATAAGCTCAAACATAACCAAATTATGTCTCATTCTTGATTTGACTATTGTTTCGCGTGACCATTGGCATATTTGTTTCCAGAATACACCATTTCTTCACGTCAAATTTTTGATCTGAAATTGTGTTTTACAAATATTTTAATCCTGTATTTCTTGAGCACTATGTTATAATTAACCCTTTAGCAGGCAGTCAATTTTGAACATATTTCGACAGCTTTTCTATTTGCTTGGTGTATATATGACATTATTACTATTCTTTATTATGTGATTAGTGTTTTTACTGTCCTTATTTGCTAGGTTTTTTTTAAAAAAAGAGTTATTAACTAAAGGGTGTGTTTGTGCATTTGGTGTGTTCGTATAGTTTACATATGAAAATCGGAAAGGTCGGGGTTCTAGTGACCTGAAAATTTTACACACATTTTGGCCTCTCACTGATACTGCCGATGTCTACTGTAATATATGATGTTTCTTGACCAAACCCTTCGGGAAGTTTTGAGTTTGATTTTTCTTCCGTAGTGCGACGTTGTTTTACCAGCAGACTAGACACCTTGAGCTAGCCGGCAGTTTAGTGGCAAACACCCCTTGACCCAACTTGACCCATCTTTCAAAATTACCTCTTGTCATTTTCTCTCCTTTCGAGATTATGGTCATGGAGTGAGTAGTCTACCTGTATAGGGTTTTATTCTTCCGTTTATTTTATTATACTATAGGGAAACGGGACAGATAAAGGGGAGGTTTGGGTACCCATAAACCGGTTGAACCCTACCACTGGCTTTTGCTAGTGCCGGTACAAAGTCCAGCTGTCACGAGTTCCTATCGTTGTATACGTTTGTCCTTTGACTTGTTTGTGTTTTTCCTGTGTAGTTCCCTGGCAGATTGTGGCATGTGACTGTAATTTTGAGCCATTTTAGATGTTTCCTGTTATCCCCTTTGCTACATTCAGCCATTTTCTGAAAGAAAAAACATGACACCTTCGTTTAAGACAATAAAAGTCCATGGGGCTTTCAGGTAATTCAAATTTTGAAAATTGGCCTCTTTGCCGTTCCACTACAGAGCATGACCAGGTAAATCCAAAAATGGAAATAATTATAAATCGCAACCATTACAACAGCCTTGAGCTATACAAACATGTGGCCAAAATGACATTTTATGGTCCAAACAACCCACAAAAAACGTAAAGTGTCATTATTTATCAATTGCATTGAATATTTCAAGCATTTGGTCAGATTGGCATTTTCATTATCAAACCTAAACTTAAATAATAATCTACGACCTGAATTATACATCGGAAATATTTTCACAGCTATCTATTTCGTGAGCATGTGGTCAGAATGACATTTAATGATGAAAAATCAACCAACAAATGTCCATACACACCAGAATTATTCATCATAATTATTTCGACAAATATGAAATTGCAAAAATGGGATCGGGATGACATTGTATGTCCATCTCAACTCACAGATTACCAAAAAGGGTAAGGATTATTATATGTCAAATATTTTTAACCATGACATTTGCATGCATCAAGTCAGAAATACATTTTATGACCAAACCAATCCAAAGGAGACCATTCATGTTCAGAATTATTCATTGCAATTATTGTCACAGCTATGAAATATGCAAGCATCGAGTAAGAATGATTTTTTATGACTAAATAAACCCTTAAATTACCACGCAAAGTCATAATCATTCGTTGCAACTAGCACCAGAGCCACGAGATTTGCAAGCATACAGTCAGAACGACATTAAGGGAGTGCGAGCGTCAGATTTCAGAAGCATTTTATATCCACGGGTTTTATCCATTCAAACAGTGCTAAAATGTTTGCACATGGATCACATTTTCTTGGTCATAAGTCACTTTAAAATACATAAAATAGACTGTGTATAAAATTTAATCAGCTTCCAATTATAATTTCATATATTTAAAGGCCTATAAACATCTCATGCAAAGTGAAGGAAAACTCTAGAGGGATCTGTTTCCCGCCAAAATTTTCACGTCTTATATCTAAAACATTTCTACATGGATTTTCAAAATTTTTTGCTGAAGTTGTTCCATTAGTAGTGCTCTTCAAAACAAAAGGTCAGATTTTTAATTCTAATTACAAAATTTCTGACACTCGTACTCCCTTAAGGGAGAAACCATTTGGTTTTTGGATCTATGGTCACCTTTTTAAAGAAAACGGAAGGGTGGTACCTATGATTTAAATAAAGTCGGGATGACCTTATGGTTGAATAGCAAAATACGGAAATAACTGTAAATTAAGTTTCTGCATATGGCCATTTCAACAACTTATGTCTCTTCAGTGCAAATCAAATCATATCAAAACATTTGGATATCTATAAAAAGAAAAATATATGTATTACTCAATTCTATTGAACAGGTTGGGCGTGGCTTAATTTCTCTGCCTGGTTTGTAAGTTTAAAACGAATAATCCCGATATATATAATTGACTCCCTTATAGTGACGAGTCGGTTCAATTAAATAGAGTAATAAACGCTGATAGGGAATAAATTGCCAATGAGATCTAAATAGAAAAACCAAAATCAGCTAGGGAAAGAGTTATGCAAGAAAGAGATACTCCTTAGTTTTGAACAAAATTTTCTTGAATATCTAGGTATTGCAAATTTCAAAATAAAACCGTTTTTCGGGCTGGCTACTCGGTTGGTGAATACCCTCGGGGACTAACAGTGGTGATAAATAACAAAATACCAAAGTTACAGTGCATTACGACAACTCATGTCTCTTCAGTGAGGATCAAATCAAAACATTTGGAAACTTATAACCGAAATATGTGTAAAGGCTGATAGAGAATAAATTACTAATAGAATCTATATATAAAAGCCAAAATCGGCTAAGGACAAAGCTATGGTAGAGGGAGATACTACTTAGTATTTAACAAGTTTCTGACATTGAGATACCGCAAGTTCATTAATAAAATTGGTGAGGTTTAGACATCTGTTTATCCATAGAAATTAAAAACAACTTATCTGATTCTCGATATACCTTCATCTACCAGGCCCTAAACGTTTCAGACAATGAACTTACTTATCCTGATGTACGTATATATGTTCAAGCTTAGTTATTTGGAACCATTCATCTTTCAAAGTTTAATTCATCATTGGCTAAAGATAAATATTGTCGTGTTGTACGATAACAGTATCATATGTCATTACGATTGCTGCATATCTGCATTGTTTGTCATGATTTTGATCGATTGAATTTATACAATTTTATCAATAATTTCATGACAAGTCACTAACATCACTATCCATAGATAAGAGTAAAATGTAAACGTCCGCGACACCAAATTTTATTCAATTAAAAAATGTCACAGAAAAAGAAGAAAAACTTATTGTTAATCATCTTTCTCTAATGTTTCAAGACATTCACTGGTGGTAGCGAGAATATTTTATGAAAATATTTTCATACGCTTCCCTCCTTTAACACTTGAGTAGCAGCAGTGTGAAGAATTATAATGCAGCTAGTGCAATTATTAATGTCTAAAAATGTTGCAAAACTTCATTAATCCAAAATTTTTGGCATTAAAAAACACATCAAAGGGTCTTGTTTTGGCTATGATCGAAGACCACATTGAAACAAGGGCAGTAGAATACCGAAGGAAACTACAAAAATCGAAGTCCAAAGACATGGCAAAAACGGTAACGGATAAAAACAAAGACAAAACAAGGACGTGAGACAGCTACAATGCACGGAAATAAAAAGATAACATTAAGAACTAAGGCACTCACAGTGTGAACTCCAGTGAAAACCGAGAGTGACATCAGGTGCTCCGGAAAGGTAAGCATGTCCTGATCCACTAGCGACACCCGTCACACTATCAGTGAGGTAAAAATTGTTTTGAAAGTTCTGATTTGAGTCTGATTGGAATTACCATTTTCTAACCCTTAGACAAAACCAAAAAAAAATGCATGGTACGAGTTACTTCTATAACCCTCAAACAGTACCAAGGTAAAAATTTGAAAAGCAGTTGTAAGTCTCTTGAGTATTCAAACATTAACCAGCACAAACCAGTAACACGAACATAATAAAGAAGACAAAACTAAAATCTTACAGTATGATATACAAGACAACACAAAAAACTAAAACCACTGACAGTGTGAACTCCCATTAAAACCGAGAGTGACATCAGGTGCTCCGGAAGGGTAAGCATGTCCTGCTCCGCTAGCGGCACCCGTCACACTATTAGTGAGTCAATCCAGGGTTGAGTCAAATCCGGTTATGTCAAATCCGTGAAGACGTGAAATCTAGCTGAAAATGTCCGTTTTCATTTGGGACACAGACACGTCATAACTGTCAATGATGTCATAGTGACGGCCATAGAATTTCTGAAGGGATGAAAGTAACAAAGGCTGAACAAATCCCTGACTAAGCAGCTTTTGGGACAGTGTTTTTGCTCTAACTAAAAAGTCACTGTATAAACTGCATGCCCGACAGTAACGAATCAACTGCGAAATGTACACTCCATGGGCTGGAGAGGTAGGTATATTGCTGCTCAGAAAGGGAAAGTTCACAATTGGGAAGTTAAAATCATCGGGTTTGTCATACAGCTTAAGATTTCAAACGTCCATTTTCGTCAATGTAAATCAAAAGATCTAAATACGAAGCTGAAGTAGGTGTATCAGTAGTCTCTTTAATTTCAAGCTCATTGGGATAGATCTGGTGTAAATATTCCTTGAATTTTGGATTAATAAGAGAAAGTACATCGTCTATGTAGCGGAACCTGAAATTAAAGGACTGGGCTAAATGTTTTTGTTTTTTCTGTGTAAGCCCTTGTAAAAACTTCGCCTCATACGAAAAAGGAAGAGATCAGCTAAAAGCGGCGCGCAGTTAGTTCTCATGGGAATCCTGATTGTCTGTTGAAAAACACGGCCTCCAAATTCGACAAAAATATTATCTATTAAAATTCCAACATCTTGATTACGTCATTCTCAGTGTACTTCTTGCTTGACTCAGTGTGGTTCTTTACAAAATATGTTTTGTCTTTCCCTACTACTAAATAAGTGTATCTGCGTTCTCCGTTTTTAGTGCAGAAACATTGATGTATCAAATCCGAAATTACTGTTTTCAATTTATTGTGTGGCAGGGTAGTATAAAGAGTAGAAAAATCAAAGGTTTGTATGCTGTGGCAATGGGTAAGACTGCTAGAGGATAGCTGTTCGAGAAGATCTTTAGAATTTTTTAAGAATCCACATCTAATTGACGCCGAAAGTTCTTGTTTTGGCTATAATCGAGGACTTAAGCCATTTGATCAGCAAATACATCTCTCTATCTGTCACTAACCATTAACAAATAACGCAAAACCGAGATAACAGATTTAGCTTTTCATAATTTCAATTAATATGTTATGTCGTCGGTGCATATAGTAGGCCAAACGAAGGAAGTTTTTGTCTGAATGTAGACAAATCACTTGGAGCAAATGAGCTTTGAAAGTAGGGAAAGCAGAAAACAACTTTAGTTTCCTAAATTCTGACATCTTATTATTTAAATTTTTAAAAGTAGAAAGACGAACTTAATTTAAGACTAGTATATAGTTTTTATAGTGTTACTGGCTATATAGATACTTTGGCATGCCTCGAAGATTACACATTTTACGTAAAATTACTAAAACAATAGCTGAGTAACGGAATATCAGTTAAATCATTTTTCATATTGCTATTGCAATAACTGACTATTTGTCAATGCAGATCAAATATATTTTTTTGAAGTAGATATGAGCTAAATACTTGACGGAGAAACATATATTAACTATCATGCCACGAAGAACACATTGTCCCAGTTTCCATAAGAACAAAACAGTATATGAATATGTAAAATATTTTATTCCTTATCATATAAATATGGATCAGCATGAATTTTAAATGGTGGAATACCAAGTGTAGAACTAATTGTATCCGGAATATTTTGGAATTTATCCTTCAGAAAGTATTTGTGATGGTTCTTGTAACAATGCGTCATCTCCCTAGCTTTCCCGACGGTCTTTATGTAATACATCATATAAAAGTTACACATTTCATCTTTATTGGTGTGTCTGGAAAAAAGACAAATATTGGTTTTAAATGAAAGAGAAAATATGCTGTTTGTGTTCTTTTTAGTGAAACTGAAGAAACTCGATTCGAAGTGAAAATAGATGTATTGATATTTGAACTTGATGAAATATGTAATGAAATTAGGAATATTTAGATGAATAAGCAACGTTTTTTATATCAATGTGTAAATCATAAGAGCAGGACACCAAGAACGGTAATACGTGGGGTTGCATTTTGGCATTTCGACAATGTTTGAAACTTTTACTGGAAGAGAATAAAGTCCAAAGATGTATCAAAGATATAATATAGTATTGCATGTATATCATTTCAAATTTATCTTAGATTTATCTAATAAAGAATAGTAATTCAGCATATTTTCAAAAGAGATTAATAATAATTTATCAAGAGAAATAGAAGATTATTAATGTAGAATATATTTTTTTCGTAAATTATATACATATATGGTGTGTGCCAGAATCAACAAATATCAAATCATTACTCCAATGGTAATGTGGAAATACGGACAAGCAAACATCGATGGCACAGTATACCGCATCTTCCACGATGTGGGTGATTAAAACTTTTCTTTTTGTTCTATTTTTTTCCGTTCATGATACTGTAAAACAAAGGAATGTATTGTAATGTATTATGGATATGATGTAATAAATCATAATTAAACATGATGTTTGTGTTTCTCTTGACACATTTTGACAGATTAAATCTCATTTCATTAATTCTTCCTACGTTTAGAATTTTGAATTTGAAAGCTGAATTTTAGCTTTTTCTGTTAAGATCATTTTGGTTATTTCTTCTCAATCAGCTTTTACACGTTCTTCAATTAATGGACTTCAAAATGTTTTGGTTTAATCTGCACTGATGAAGCATAAGTTGTCGAAATGCGCATATGCAGAAAATAACAGTGACTTCTGTATTTTGTTATTTACATACCCAATCATCGTCCGATATGTTCTTCTGCTTTGGAAGTTACACCTGGCAACCTTCAAATAAAAAGGAATATAGTTGGGAAACAAAAACGTCAAAGAAATGATTCAAAACTAAGCAATTTTTCCGTTACAAATATAATGAAATCTATGACTTAGACACCCACATCCTCATATAAATACATGTATAGTACAGGGTTATTGCATGAATATTGGGGAATATTGTTCCGAGTAGAATTTTATATTGCACGAGCTTACGAGTGCCATGTATATTCTACGGGGGATAATATTCCCCAATATTCATGCAATAACCCTTTTATTGTATAGCAAAGCTAGGATGTTTGTTTATAAGGGATTTTTTTTGTCGATGACGTCATGAAATTTTAGTCATATTTACACTAGTGCAATATGGAAATTTATTGCACGCTTGTGTTTAGGTGCTTTCTGAGGGAAATATTATGTTGCTATACAATAATATACAAATATAGTCTGTGTATGAGGTCGATAGTATGTTATATCGACCTAGGAAAAGCATATCTACCGAGGATGAAATCCGAGGTCGATATGCTTTTGCAGGTCGATATAACATCGTATCGACCTCATCCACAGACTACAATTGTTATATTATTAATTTACATAAACACTGAAGACGACATTTTTATCCTTTGTCTAAATTATTGAATCAAGATATAGTTGAAATATTTCAAAAATATATTAAAAAGTTAATTAGCACTATACTATAATTACAGTGTGTATGTACATGCAATTGATTCTTGAAAAATACATAAAATAAATCAAACAAGATTATAAACATTCATTGAAACATGCGATATGCATTTCTATTTTTAGTAACATGCGATATAACTTTTTGATATACTGTTTTCTAGTCAATCTCTAAAAATACAGTGGGTCATGTGATCAGGTCTCCACTAATCAAATTTCTCAAACGATATAAAAGTAATAATATTAAACAGTATAACAAGTCTTCCCATTCGCTATAAGAAATAACCTGTAAATATTTACACTAACCCCATTAGTGGTGAGACCGCGTACGTTGACAGTTTATATATCCATAATCCGTCATGTAGGAAGGGATATGTCTAAAGTGGAAAATCGTAGTCAGGAAGAAGTAAATACCGAAAATTAAGAGGAGTCCAATCAAAGCTGAAATACATGAATTGCAACGAGAACAAATTTCAAAAAAGCATACAAGTCGTAGAGTAAATCGAGCTCTATTAGTGATCTATAGTCTAGCACATATGAGAAAGGACATACGTATTTTGGCACAGAATTACTGCTCGAAGAATCTTTACCAAAAATATGAGTGAGCAATTAAATTCTCACCAATAAACGAATAAATCTTTTTACATTCTTTTTGTCTATCATAATTTGCGATCTGTTTGTTTGAGTTGTAAATATTAAAGAATTGATATGGCAGTAAATTAATTGAAAATGATGAGCACATAGTAAACACAATAGTACTATGTACATGCAAAATGTCTAACACTGTGTCATTAATGCAGATAAATCAAACTATAGCAAAAACAAATCTTCAAGCTTACGTCTGTAATTTCGAAAAAAAAAGTTTTATTCTGTTCAAGATACTGGTATTTGTACTTACCAAGTAATCACCTCTTCGTATATCTAATCCTTGTGTTGTTACATCGTAAAAGGACTACAAAATATTTAAAATGTTATGAGGTCCAAATTAATCAAAAGGCATACACCCTGAACCATTCGGTTATCAAAGCCAAGGTGATGCCTCCTCGTAGGTTCTACTTTTGTAACGAAGAACATGATGTAGAGGTGCTCAAGATAGGTCAGCGGAGATGAATTTTTGCCTATAGCAGGAAATATTCAATATCATTCGTCAAGGCGTCCACTAACTCTAAAAGGTTATTTTGTTTACATTTATTGTGTGAATTGTACGGAATTCTACATTTCATAGCCTCCAGTACTTCGGTGCTGGCCTGAAAAACCGATTTCATTTGAAAACTTATGATAATTTTAAGAAAATTGTGTTAAAAACTAAGAAGTGTCTCCCTCCTGCATAGCTCTGTTCTTAGTTGATTTTAGCTTTTCTATTTAGATCCTGATAGACATTTTTACTATTCATCGTCGAAACCGAAACCGAATCCGAAACCGAAACCATCATATACAGATAGAACCGTGTTTTGGTTTTCTTTATTACATTGTTTAACCATTGTTTTATGGGTTCAAATGTTTAACTTCTGCGGTCCAAACAAAGAATTTCTTTCAGATAACCCTCCCTTTCCTTATCGCTGCTCTAAAAGATACCGTGATTCTTCACATGCGAGTGAAATTATAATCGTTTCTAACATAAGAGCAGATACAACATTAAGATATCTATGATGATATTCACTGAAATTTCAAAAATTGATTTTTTTTAAACATGTTTATCAAAACTATACAATGAATGTCCGAGCAGGTTGTATATCCGAAGTCGTCAAAAAATAATAGAGGAATTCGTCAAGAATATCCTTTATCTGCCCTTCTTTTGGTTTTATCTGTTAAAATAGTGGCTTTACTATTACGAAGCAATAGAGACGATGAAGGGATTAATATTAAGATAGATAAAAAGAATCACAGTATAAAAATTCCACAACTGCCAGATGACAATAATCTGTCTTGCAGTTCAAAAAAGATGCTGAATTTGAGATCAAACAAATAGAAATATTTTATCCTTTTAGAATCAAAGTGAAATAAAACAAAACAAAAAGAATGTGGGTAGGGGAGTTAAAACAAGTAGGGCTAAAATCGCAGGCATAAGTTAATAAATGGCCCAGTTAAGCTCTTGAAGAATATTATGGTTATTGAAGAAAGTACTTTTCGAAAATTGGATAAAATGCAGCATCTATTACGTAAATGATATAATTGATAAAAATGGTTGCATTTCGCAAAAAATTATTTTTGACAAATTAACCAAAAAAATCTAAATAAATGAGAACGTCATTGCCTACTGAATGAAAAGCAACACAAAGTTCATAAATCCCCCTATAAAAAACCAAGTTTTTTTAATGAGTCCTTCAAACAAACTTATGAACAAAGCTTTTATGAAGAACAAATTCGAGAAATGAACAGGTTTTAATATATGGTTAACTTTCTTAAACATAATAGAAATGGTGTTTGTAGATAAAATATGCACATTTATTTTTAAGTATATAGAAGGAAAAAAGACTGGAAATTTTAAATGGAAACTTTCATAATATATTATTCGGATAAGAAAACTCTCAATATAAAGTTGCAAACACCCTTTGCTGTAATTTCTGTTGAAGATTATCAACGCTATTTATGTCATGTTCAGATTTAGATAACTTTTGGAAGAAAATACATGATGTTTTAAATAACTTTAAAATAGATTTAAAAAAAATAATAAAATAAAATAAAATAAAAATAAACATATAATTTTCGGCATAAAAATTTTGATGAAATATATATTTGGTTCAATTATTTATATTATTTAAACAATATTAAGTATTCAATCATACAAATCATAGCATGTAAGTATATCTTAGTATAGAACAAAACCTTATCTTTGTCAAAGCATTTAATGTAAATTGAAAAGCAAACAATATCATGGTTTGAAAGAAAAATCAAATACAATTCATTCTCTTAATGATGGTTTCAGTTTCGGTGTCGGTTTCGGATTCGGTTTCAGTTTCGACAATGAATAGTAAAAATTTCTATTGGGAATTTGTTACTATTCAGGTTTTCCACATATTTCGGTTTTTTTATTTTTAAATGTTTAGATTTGATCTGCATTGAAAAAACATAAGTCGACGAAAAACTATATTCACAGTAACTTCGGTATTTTGTTCTTTATTACCACTTGGCCGATGCCTCTTCTGGTGGAATGTTAGTCCCCGAGTGTATTACCCTACCCAGGAGCCAGTATTTTGGTTCTGGTCCGAAAACCGATTTTTTTTTGTTGAAAACTTGCCATATCTAGATTAAACTTAGGACTGTCTCCTTCCTGCAAAGCTCTGCCCTTAGCTGTTTTTGGCTTTTCTTTTTAGCTCCCATTTGGTGTTTTTTCTTTATCATGTTTTACTCATATTTCGGTTTATGGGTTTCCAAATGTTTTGATTCGATATGCATTCAGGAGACTTAAGATGTCAAAATGCGCATATGCAGAAAGTATCGGTATTTTGTTGTTAATACATGTCCATTGGGTAATAAATTTGATACTTAGTAGGTTTAATCTCAGATATCCATGTGATGCCACCGCGTAGGCTTTATGGTTGTAATGAAAGATATAATAAAGAAGCCCAGGCAGATGAGCTGCGATGAAGTATAATAATCAGCTCCAAACTTCGTCTTGGAATATTAATTCCTGAAGACGATTATAATATTACAATACATCATTTAATGAATAGTTCAAAACGTTTCATACACTTTTTGCGACTGCATTTCTTGTCTGAAGGCATTGAACCCTTGCTCCTATTCATGATACTTCTTCGCAGCTAATCTGCCCTAGGCTTTGATGCATCATCTCCTAGGTTAAACCTACGAGAAGGTATCGCCTGTTTATACTGCGCTATATTCGTATATATAGCGTAGATTGCAGCTTTGTCTATAGCATTTGAAGATGGGCATGCGCTGTTGACATAAATGTCACAACAGCGAATTTTCAGAGAGGAAACTACCAAAAGTGGACTGATACAAAATCGCAGATCTCACAATGTTCTGCTGAATGATCAGGAATAACTAGATATTATGTTGCTTTCTATACAAATCAATAGGAATTTATTGTCAATCAAAAAAATAGCTAAATTGACAGAGACTTATGTTTTGATCGCAAAGTAACGACAGAAGAATAACGACTGGAAAAGCACACGCTTACATAAATCAAAGTCCAGAGACAAGGCAAAACAAAAAAACCAGAACACTCAATTTGTGTTAAATATGATTGCAGTATTTTTGGATGTTTATTATAGAATTTTCTCTTTCCTCTTTCGGTATTCGGTTGCAGATGTATTTGGAACTGTCACTTTTACCATTTGTGTAAAATGTTATATTTTGTACTTTGTTTCTATTTGCTTATATTTAAGTGGTAAAGCCAAAACTCGGCTGCATCCAACTCGGACCTGTAACGGGAATATTAACAGTGTTAATGACGATACAGCTTTTGAGAAAAATAATTAAAAAATTGGGGGGGGGGGGTTGAAATCGAAGCTGTATGACAAACGTGATGATTTTAATTTACAAATCGTAAACTGTCCTTTCCATAGCAGCAACTAATCTACCTCTCTATTGTACAGACTATACAAATCACAGTTAATTCATTATTTTCGAGCAAAGAGTTTATTTAGTCTTTTATTTGAGCCAAATACTGTCGAAAAACTTGCAAAGTCATGAACATGTACATGCTTAGTGACATTGTCCTTCTACAAACTCTATCTTTGTCGCCACATTATTGGTAGATATGATAAGTCGGTGTTACAAATGAAAAAGGACATTCTATGCTAGATTTTAAGTCTTCCCGGAAAATGACTTCACCCTATTTTTTTTTCTTTACTCTAAATCAACCCACTGACTCTGAAGGATATCATATTCTGCACAGGAATGCTATCCCTCCGGAGCATCTGATGTCACTGTCGGTTTTTATGAGGGTTCATACTGTGAGTGTCTGGGTTATGAATGTTATTTTTGTGTTCGTATGGCTCTCGATTTTGTTTTTAAAATTATTATATCATTTATTCTTGTGTTTGTTACAATAATGATATGAAATACATTAAGAATATACCATACCTGGGGAAGTTGAGGTGACATGCGTCCAAGCTCTGCCCATCTTCCATTTCTGATTCTATAGCCCGATGTCAGATACCCTGTTCAGACACAATTAATATTTACGGTGCTAAATTTCTAATTATTAATACAAACTTAACACAAATAAGGACAAGGTATCCTTGATTTCATTTTAATGGATCTTTTTATCGAAAGAATATTCGATTTGTAACAATATATGAAATCTTGAAAATAATGTTGAATCTTAAATAGATTGTTTCCATTCAAGATTCGTGGAGAATGCTAACAAATAAATATTGAATTGTCAAATATTGATCAAAATGGTAGAAATAATGTTGTTTGACACAAAACTGTATTTGTGGTTCGCACCTTATATTTGACGCTTCTGCTATTCGTCAGATGAAGTTGCCAAATTAGCAAAAGACAGAACTTTACACAGGGTGATACTGCCAGTTTTAAACATTTCTTTTTTAATTTAGAATTGCAAGTTTCCAGATATAAATGATTTTCCTGTCAAGTATCGAAGATTGACTGCTGGGTTTGGGAATGTTCTTGGCACTAATTGTCCATCATGATAGGCATCCGCCCAGTGTTAATAAAGAACCTAATACAAAATTTTTTTTAGAAATTTACTTTTTTACAGAGTGTCATTACGATAAGTTTGATACCTTCTATTCAGAAAAAAAATTAGGAATAACATCAACAGAAATATTTGTTTAGCTGATAAAGAACAAATAGGCGATAAGATCTAAATAAAAAGACAAATCGGCTAAGGACAGAGCTATACAAGAAGGCGATACTTCTTAGTTTTATAAAAAAAAAAATAACGATATTTTTGAAATAAAGATATTGCAAGTGACCATATAAAATAGTTTTTTTAGCCAGCATCGAAGTACTGAATACTTGGCTGGTGAAACGTCGGGGTATTTATAGTCCTTCAGCAAAGACATCGGCCTAGAGGTATTAAAAAAGCGTTCCAAATTTCTTTATTGATAAATTTCGTGAAACTATAGAAGACCTTTTAGATTTGAAATCATTATAGAAACCATATAATTAAAAATCAAAGGCCTTATATATCGTATTTTACCACTCTTCTCTGAGAATTGGTAAATGAATCTTTCAAAGACCATTATGTTTTGAATTATACAACATTTTCAAATAAAGATTTCAATCATTTCTGAAATTTATAACATACATGCTATAATCAATTCACATATTTATTGAAGCATTCAATAAACATTACCATCTCTCTCATAGACATCAATATATTTTTTTAAGCGAGAAACACTTGTCTGTTGACACATATTTACTTTTGTTATATCAAACAACGGCAGTAGAATACCGAAGGAACAAGGGAGGTGATGATTACAAAAATCGAAGTCCAAAGACTTGGCAAAAAGGCAACAGAGAAAAACAAAGACAAAACAAGGACGTGAGACACTCACAATGCACTTAAATAAAAAGACGACATAAAGAACTAAGGCACTCATAGTGTGGACTCCAATGAAAACCGGGAGTGACATCAGGTGCTCCGGAAGGGTAGCATGTTCTATTCCACTTGTGGCACCCGTAACATTATCAGTGAGTCAATCCAGGGTTGAGTCAAATCCGGTTATCTCAAATCCGTGAAGACGTGAAATCTAGCTGAAAATATCCGTTTTCATTTGGGACACAGTCGCGTTATATCTGTCAATCATGCCAGGGTGACGGCGATAGAATTTCTGAAGGGATGAAAGAAACAAAGTCCTAACAGATTTTTGCATGATATGCGTATCAGTACAAAAGTATTCTTACCCAAGTTATGAGAGTGAGTTCTATACATTATTGGATAAATTACGTCTTCACTATCGTACTGACATCCAGTGTCTGCATGGAATTCTAGAATACAAAACACTTCAATTCAAAATAGAATAAATCTGAAACTATTCATTTATGCTGTTAATTCATTAATTTATATTTAAGAAATAATTCATGGCAGGTATATGGTTATTGGAAATTTAACCATGGGCTGGGCCTTTATATTCGAATTTAACCCAGAGCGTTAGCGAGGGGTTAAATTTACGAATATAAAGGCCAAGCCCATGGTTAAATGACAATAACCATATACCTGCCATGAATTATTTC
>MJUU01018504.1:47963-68000 GCA_002080025.1 Modiolus philippinarum | reverse complement strand
GTTTGCTCATTTTCCGATACCATTTGCGCATGTGCGAAATATATGGTTATCGAGTATTATTCTGGTTGACGATTTACAGGAGCCATGTTAGAATATTTTTTTATTTTTAATTTTTTGTCTTATTGGTAATAAAACAAATAATATTCTTATTTTCAAGTGTTTTCAATTTCAGAATCAACCTAACACTCCAAAATCGGTTGGTTAACTATAAGGCAATCAAAATTATCACGTTTGTTGTAAAGTTAAGAAATAAACTGGCATCAATATGACCCGTTTGGTCCGTTTCTGGTGTCTCTAAAATAGCAAAATGAGAATACTATTTTTGTTAATCCAGTTGCAAAATCTTAAATACTATAATGTTTTGGTTTGAGGTCGATTTTTCATCAGTATTATATTTTTTGTCTAGTTTTTGTCTTTTAATTTGAACAATGAAGGTATATGTTGTAAGTGCAAATTTGTTGTTCTTCAACTTAAGGTCACCATGAGGCCTTCATCAATTAGCTATACTCATACTTGATAGCAAGTTCAAGACACTCCTTAGCATTGCTAAATGTCGAACAACGCTACTTCCATGTCTTTTTTACCCGTTGTAATTATCTTCTTTAGGGATTTTTTTTTAGTTATTCGCTATTTTTATGTTTTTTACTCCCTTGAAATACACTAGAATTAATATTCCTAGTGCTTGTTTAACAAAACAACAAAGTGTCGAGCTTGCAGCAAACTTCACTGTTGTTGATAACAAAATTACAACTTCAATCTCTTCAATACACATTTGGAAGAACTCACTAAAGAGCTGATGGAGAACAAAATAACCCGAGGTTTTAGAAGTAAATCAAATATTAATAAAATGTTCAGTGTATGCTATGCCTCCTTTAATACCTACCTTGTGTCAATGGTGGTATGGACCCACTTGTTCCTAAAAGATAGTATCCAATCTGATATTGAAGTCTAAAAAAGAAATAAGAGATAATTTCACATCAGAATACTTTTACTAGTCATATTTCAACAAGAAATAGTATGATGATGTTGCCATTGTCCATGAATTGTTCGTTCTTTTGGATTGACGGTTCGGTTCTCACTTACATGACTATAATTTTGTTTTTCATTCAGTCGTTCGTGCTTCTGTTTGTATGATGGATGAGCAGGTTAATTGCATTAATGCTACACGACATACAAGGAAAACATATATCGAAATAAACTACAAAATGTGTGAATAAGGAACAAAATATTGTGAAAGTACTGTTCGATAAAGAAATGATGCAGATAATGAAACATACACTTTAATGTGTCAAATGAACTTAAATGGCATTGTACAATAATAGAACGGTCTTTTTTTAAACAAAAACACAAAATGCATCGTTCACATCAACACTTTATTCGAGCATTCATGTATTGTTTCCAAGCAGTTCAAGCCAAGTTGTGGATAATGCTATATTTTTTTTATTTGTAGACGAATGGGAGGGCGGGGAGATTGAAGTGTGCCATTTATGTGTGTGCTATATAAAAACGGAACACACATACCAGGCTCTTCTGGTGGCTTCCATTTGGTCGATTACCTGCTGTAGTATTTTTTATTTATTTATTTTACTGTGGCTTATTATAATGAAAACGATTCTATAGGGCACTATAAAGTCGTGCTTTTATAGCAGTTATGTCTTTTCCTTACTTCGCAAAACAAGAATTTTTATTTCCAGTTCAGACAAGCTTTAAGATATATTTTTTCTTCCTCAAACAAAGTTTTTCTCATATTTGAGTCTTTTTGTAGTCAATTGATTAAGATAACATTGCAGTGCTTCCAGTTTCTGAAAAGGTTTTTATCAGCATTTAATTTTTGAGTAATTACTTAAAGCCCCATTTACATGCACAATATTTACACCAGTATGTAAATTAACACGTGTGTAAAAGTACACCAGTATGTAAAAAAATATTTACTATGCATTTACATGCATTTAATCTGAGGGGTGTATTTTAACTAAAAAGCTTATTACAAGAAGTGAAAAGGGCCGAAAAACATGTAAAAACAATAAAACTTTTCGTTAGATCTTGGAAATTTGTAGAATGATAGAAAAATATAAAGTTGTATCTTTTTTATTTTTTTCAATCAGAGCCAAACTTCCACTATAATAAGCAAAAAACGCAAAATCAGACAAAACTGTCATAAAAGTCGAATTTTATAGAAATCATAGTTCAGTGTGTGTGCATCAATTTCGTGATTCAAATCCGCAAGGCCCTTTTTTTTTCATTTCATAGACAGGAACAGTATTTTACACAGTGTGCATTTTTAAGTTTGCATTTACATGCTCAAAATGCATACCGTGTAAATTTACACATGTGCAAATATATATTTACACTTGCCCCCGACCTCATGCAAATTTACACCCTTTGTTAAGTTTACACACGTATGCAGGTGCGTTTACATGCAGTAATTGCACACCGGTGCAAGCAAGGTCCGTTTACATGCAGTAATTGCACACCGGTTCAAATTTGCATACCTATGTAAAAATACACATGTGTGTAAAACTGTGCATGTAAATGGGGCTATAGTCTTTATAGTTATTTGCTTAAATATTTGTACAACAAAAAAAAATAGTTTGTGACACCACGATGAAATTTCGAGGGTTCGCAAATGATTGAAGACATGCTTCCTTACCCGTACGAAAAAATCCGCCTGGACTTTAGACGGATTCCAGGCGTACATTTTAGGCGGATTCCGCTTAAGACATTTTTAATTCGGAAAAAAGTTCTTAGGTGGAAACCAGGCGGAATCAGGGCGGAATATGGGGGCGGTATATTTAAATTAGTCTGCCTAACTAAGGCGGATTTAAATTCTGCTTAAAAATTCCACCTCTCGGAGGGAATTTAGATTTCTTAGACGGAACGAGATTAGGCAGAACTGAGCAGGAATTTTTATTGTTAGAGTTAGGAAATTTTTTTAATGCCAAAAATATATAAACTCTACATACATGTATGGCAATACATTACTGTTAAATATAACCTGTAAATTGGGTCGTTTTTACTATTTTATAACTATCATGATTAATATTTTTTAAGTTTAATGGAGTTTCAGAACTCATAAAAGCCAATGAAAAATATTTTTTTCATACACTGATGACTAATTATTATTTTATATAAAAGTATCATCAGATTCAAGTCATGAGCATTTGGAAGTTGAACTACCTTTCGCTAAAATTTCATTGAAATTCTATAATGGCAATTTAAACAACACTGAGCTGTATACATGAAAGTATAGAATCTTATTATCACACCTGGATTTTGATTGATTCTATAAAAAAAATCAACAGACACTTCAAAATAAAATATATTTGTATCTTGACCATTCAACATGGTATCCTAAAAGACAATTTTCAACTCATTCAATGTTAAATTTCTTTAGTAAACAAGTAAAACACCAACCCCCTTTTATTATTCATATTTCATTTCCATAACTACAGCAATCTTAAAACCATGTTTAAAATAACTTAATAATGAAACATTTTGTAGAAATTTAAGGCAAATTATTTCATATTTCATAATACTACATGTATAACTTTGGCACTAGGATCCCCGTTTTCTAAGAAAATTGGTTATGCATCAAAAATGAAAGTGTTTGGTGATAAAACAATATAATATTTTTAAACATTGTGAACATAATCATTTACCTTCTAAAGAATACTTGCATTTTCCATAAATTGTTCCCAGAATTCTCACAACATTGTTTTAATATCTCCCCTATGTTTGCAAAATGATTTCCCTGGCTACATTTTTTGAAATTCTGCACATGTGCAAAGACAGTACTTCCTTTTCACCTGTTTCATAACTTCTATTTTTGTTAGCAGGAATTTCAAAAATAATCCCTCTAAGGTTTAGACGGATTTTTTTCTGATTTCAATGTCCGCCTTAGGTCCGCCTAAAGCTAAGAATTTTTAAATGGTTCCCGCCTGAATCCCTATAAGGGTTAGACGTAATTCAGACGGATTTTTTTTTTGAGATTTCCATGTACGCCTAAAGCCCGTCCAAGTTTCACAATTTTTAAGCGGATTCCGCCTGGACTCCTGCTAAAATCAGGGCGGAATCCGTGTTAAATTTTCGTACGGGCATACAAGAATATGAGCTTAGTGGACGTTATCCTTATATCAAAACATTTTTGCTGCATTGTTTTGATGGTGTTTTCCCCATACTCATCTTCTTTTAAACTAAAATCCGATTGATTAGAAATTTCTTTTACCAATTTATTGGCATTTTGAATCTGATCAACAAATGAAAATTATCAGTATCACAATTGGGTATAAAGTAGCACTTAATATAGAATTAAACACTCATTTTTAGGAAATTATCTATGTATAAACTCTGACAGCTAACTCACAAACTGATGCTAAGTTTTTAGTGCGCTGCCGGAGTTAATACATACATACATAATATCCTAAAAATCATTGTTTAATCCTTATAATTCTAATTTTGTACGTAAAACACTGCGTGGTCCATGTTAACGAAGTCTTTAATTGCTGCACTATATTTTTACAGAGCGGATTAATGGGCAAACGATAATATTGAAAAATATTTCCGTTCGCTTTTCATGACGTTGACCAATGAAAATGAATGTTACAATTACATTTGGAATTATCAAGCTTTATTTTTAGGACAAGTCGGTCAAAACCAAACTAAATTTACAGATAAATCATGATGTTTATCCGTTGTTTAAATCATTATGCAGTCATTACAAAGATGACATCAGTGGCTTTCAGCGTATTCATGATACAAATTTCAACTGTTTTTTTTAACCAGGACTCAACATAATGATTGGAAGATCCCTAGTTTTGTTTTACTTAAGTTGACTTTGCTACCTAATGTCATCTTACGGTTTTGAGCTTGATATCCGTACAGACTTGTTCTAATTTTTCGTCATTTATTGTCCGTCTTTATTTGTTAATTACATGATACTTATCTATCTTGTCAAAACATATTGCTTTCTTTGTAGATTTGTTATAATTTGATTGAACAAATGTTTTACTGTAAAACTAGATCATACCTTGTATGTGTTATATAAAGGTTAAATCCAGAACTGTCAGTCTGACCCGCTGGAAAAAATGTATTATAAACCATCTGTATTTTGTATGATATTTTAGTCTGGCAAAAGGAGATCTGCTTGTAAGTTTGTAAAATATTAGAACATTTTGTTTTTAGCTAAGGGTAATATAATGCATGCAAAGCTCTGTCTGTAGTCGATTATGACTTTTCATTCAATTTATGTCTTTCAAATGCTTAGATTTGATTGATTGATTGACTGATTGATTGATTGATTGATTGATTGTTGCTTAACGTACTTTGATTTGAGCTGCGATGAAGAAACATAAGTTGTCGAAACAACGGCAGTAGAATACCGAAGGAACAAAGGGGTGATATTCACAAAAATCGAAGTCCAAAGACAGGGCAAAAACGAGAACACAGAAAACAATGACGTTAGACACAAAAACAATGACGCCAGACAGACACAAAGCACAGAACCAGAAACCACAACATTCAGAACAAAGGCACTCACAGTGTGAACTCCAGTGAAACTGAGAGTGACATCAGGTGCTCCGGAAGGGTAAGCATGTCCTGATCTGTTAACAGCACCCGTCACACTGTGAGTGATTCAATCCGGGAAAATGTCAAAGTCGGTAATCAAATCCGGGAAGACGTGAATCTAGCTGAAAATGTCCACTTTCATTTGGGATACTGACACGTCATATCTTTCAATGATGCTATGGTGACGGCCATATAATTTCTTGAGGGATGAAATTAACAAAGGTTGAACAAATCCCTGACTAAGCAGCTTTTGGGACAGTGTTTTTGCTCTGTTCAAAAAATCACTGTACAAACTACAAGCTCGACAGTAACGAATCAACTGTGAAATGTACACTCCATAGGCTGGAGAGGTAGGTATATTGCTGCTAAGAAAGGGAAAATTCACAATGGGGAAATTAAAATCATCACGCTTGTCATATAGCTTAGATTTCAAAAGTCCATCTTCGTCAATATACAATAAAAGATCTAAGTACGAAGCTGAAGTAGGTGTTTCAATTGTTTCTTTAATTTCAAGCTCATTTGGATAGATCTGATGTAAATAATCCTTAAATTTAGGATTATTAAGAGAACGCACATCGTCTATGCAGCGGAAGCTGAAATTAAAGGACTGGGCTAAATGTTTTTGTTTTCTTTGAATTGTAAAAACTTGGCCTCGTACGAGTACAGGAAATGATCATCTGAAGTAACTAAATTTAACGTAACTTTGGCATTTGCTTGTTTAATCTAAAAAAAAATTCAAATATTTTTACTTAAATGTACCAACTTATATGCGCATAAGCTGTTTTTAGTTGTTGGTAGTCGATTGCAAGTTATTCTAAAGATTTCGCGGCAATAAAAACAAGCCATCTTAACGCATATCAGTAACCGTTACAAAAACAAAGAAAGAAACGCAAATTCTTAATTGTACTAGTTTACAGTGTGTTCATGAATATGCACATTTACCTATTTTCCAGACGTATATTATATAGTTTTTTGTAGTAATACACAAGTCTTTTAACATAATGGAATACCTTATAAGGGTTTTTTGCGATTCCAGAATAATACTGTTGGCTACGTCTGATCAACCGTTACTTGATTTTGTGACGCGAACCATTAATGAATTTGATATTGTTGCACATGTCCTGCAGATGCACTGCATATTTTTTCATTTAAGAAATGCTGCCGAATATAATTCTGAAGATTTATAATGCAAAATTGTGATTTCAAGTTAGGTAAATTACCCGAAAGTCTCACGGACAACTTTTTATCTTTTATGTACCTAGCATCCATACTTTTTAGAATTTCTTTAAATTAGATTTTTTTTTACAAATTTGAATCGAAAATGTGTGATTCCAATTTTGTGATTTCCCAAAGATCAATTATGTTTTTCGAAATTCTATCAAGCAACTATACTTTTCAAATCAATATAATTTAAAAGAAAATTAGCATCATTTGGAGTTTTATTTAAGTTTTTGTAATCATCCAAAACTCTTAAGTGTTGAGTAGCAAAATACGGAAGTTAATGTTTATTTAGTTCCTGCATATGCTAAATGTCTGAAAATGTGTTCTCCGATTCCTTAAATTAAAACGAACAATTTCATTAATTTGTTTTTAGGGTTTTTTTATTTCATAAGTTTTTGGTAAATTTTCAGAAATCTAAAAAACATTTGTACATTAGATTTCCACTAGATAGCCATATATCTTTAAATTACGTTAAGTAAAGACGTCATTATCAATAACTGTGTTTCAAATGTGTTTAGGAAATAATCATTTTGTAGCGTTCTTGTTCACTTTTGTTAATTTGTTTTGTCTTAGTAACTCTGTCGCAATTCGTATTGGATATGAATTGTCATGTTTTTGGATGATGGATTTTTGAATTTCCCCTTTTCGCCTTTTTGCCTCGGTATTCGTTTGCCGGTGTATTGTCTAATGTAACCGCATTCTGGTTCAAACTGATGATGGGGATCATAGTTTATGAGAGTATAAGTGAACATATAAGAATTTTGCTAAGCACAAACCTTTAAACTTTCCCTTGTAGTGCATGCCAATAATTATGTATTTTATTTTTGTTTCGCCTCCAATTTGGTATCCTGAGCCTTAAATAAAAACTTAATATAATATTTTTGATATGCATATACTATGAAACATTTTAATTTCTTTCCAAAAGCAAAGTGCGTTATTATATGACATACTAGTATTTTTCTCCCGGTATATCTTTTAGGTCATGTATTGTCGGTCAAGATTCAACTGAGAAAATTCTATCATGTTGATTCTCTTGAAATTTTTATTTATACGAAGTAAAATATATGTCACTGTACATTAAGTATTCGTAAGTTTGCACTTTTTAATTTTCATATGCTTTTTATCAATTTTAGCTAATGGAGGTAATAACAAAATTCCCGAACAGAGTGGTCAACAGCCGAAGTCCATGAGACAAAAAGACAAATCAGGTGGAAACCACCGGACAAATTTTTGACCGCAATAGTCCTGACATGGTACAGGCATTTCAAAAGATTTTGGGGGTTAAACAGGATTTATGGCTAGCCAAACCTTCCCTTCCATTGCGACAATGTCCGGTAGCAACTCAACAGCAATTGCCATTGAAAGGTCGTAGACAGTTAAAAGAAGTGATCATCCCAGTATTAAGTATGATATATAGTTGGCATTTCTGGTAAGTGTCATTGCTTGGTTATGACTACACAATGTTTCGGTAAGTATAAATACTCGTTCAGCTATTAATAGACATAACCGGTCTGGAAACATTTTTTAATATCTATACTTGGACAATATCATTTGTTATTTCTATATTCTGTAAAGCTTTAAGCTCTAAGGATGTTTCTTTGTAAGGGGCCATGAGGATCACATGATATAACCATTTTATGCCGTCTTTTTATTTATTGATTTTTGTCCCAATAATAAGTACTAACCTGCCGGTAATGTCTTAGCCGTACCGTTTTCTGCCCATACATAAATGAAATATCTTTTGCCTTTGCAATAACTGGTTGTATCACAATCCCTTTAAAAGAAGTGTGTAAATAACAAAAAGCTGATAGAAAACAAGTTACTATTTAATAATAGGGTATAAACAGAAAGTAAAAAATCAGCTAAGGACAGAGCAATGCAGGAATGGATATTCTACTTAGTTTAAACCAAAATTTTCTACAATTCATATATTGCAAGTTACCGAATAAAATCGTTTTTGGGGTCAGCACAGAAATACTGGCTACTGGGTTGGTGAATATCCTTGGATACTAACAGTCCACCAGCAGAGGCATCGACCCAGTGTAATAAGTAACAAGATACCGAAGTTACTGTGAATTTAGTTTTTGCATATGGTCATTTCGACAGCTTATATCTCTTCAGTGCTTCCATCAATTTTTTTTAAATTCGCTAGATTTTATTTGATAAAGATTGCCGAGGTGAAGAACAGAAATAGAGCGTTGTTGGATTGCTTGGCTTTACTCGGTACTAGTACAGAATTAGTTTCGTGTGCATTTACTCCATATGCTTTAATTGTTTACCGTACAATTTTCCGATTCCTGTGAACCGTTAAGGACGATAAAAGTCTCGGTTTTTTTTTCGTATTATACTTTTTTTCTATTTATAATGAATTTTTCTCTTATTATTATAAATTATCGTAAACTATCAATTTTTGTCTTAAATCTGAACAAAATTTAACAATTTATCACAAAAAAAATGGGTTGTAACTTCCAGAACTCCCCTCCCTGCTGGAGCTGGTAATGGTGAGCGATTAGTAATATTGAGCCCTCTGCTAAAACCTTTGCAAAAACAGGGAAGATATCGTACATTGTACATAACATTTGATATATTCAAATCAAACGAACTATTATCAAAGCTTAAAAAAGTTTGAGCTTTTAATTCTAGTGATTCGGTGTTTTATTAATCAAATGAAGACTGTGTCTAGGGGGCAATTTTATATTATACCGATTGGAACACACAACTTTCTTGGTTTGCAGCGGGAAAAGGGTTGAACTTTAATAATTTATTGCTACCCTCATTATATTCCATAAAATGTGCCGAATTGTACGCTTACTTTTTCATGCTTTGTGGTTGCATCTTTTTGTGGTTATAATGCTAAGACAGAAAATAGACCTGGTAGGTAAAAACTTTTGATTTATAATTAAAATTTATTAGTTGCATCTATTGACTTATGCTATCACCGTAAGTGCCATGTCCAAATGTATTATTTTTGTTTTTTATATGCTTCTATTTAATTATGAAACAAATGAAGTTAGAGGCGTGTCTAAATTGTGTCTTTCATATCGGTAGTAATCATTACTTTGAATATGAAAATACTGAAGTTAATGCATACTGAATTTAGTTTCTCCATATGGCCACTTCGACAACTTATGTCTCTTCAGCGCAGATTAAAATACACATATAGAAGTCTGAACTACGTGTTGAAGCCGATAAAGAAAAAAAATAATTAATACAATCTAAATACAAAAGCCAAAATTAGATAATGTCACAGCTATGCGCGAGGGAGATACTCCTAAGTTTAAAAAAAATTCTTCAATTTATTTATTGCAAGTTTCCAAATAAAATCGGCTTTCGGGCCAGCATAGAAGTACTTGTAAACTTTGTAGTTAAAGTTGAATATATATTCATACCAGTAAGGTTTATCGGTCATAGGTTCTTCACAACCGTTCATGTTCATGTGGTGTGCTACTTCAGTGTCAGGAACCGGTTCAAATTTCACTGCAAAATCAAGCATAGACAAAAAACTGGTTAATCTGTAAGCTCATGGAAACACTTTCATTTGAGAGAATCATTAAAAATCGAAAACTGTAATACAAGTTTGAATATTTGAATATTTTTTTAATTATAAGTATATACTTGATAAAAATCAATATATAATATGATGCTGATTTGTCATTTTTGTTTTCATCAATACTGCACATTTGCAAATTAAATGACTATAGTCATTTGCCCAGGTTGTAGATTGAAATTTTAAAATAGTAAGTGCTTCTGATATATAGCAAATCTCCTCGCAGTGTAACTCATTTTTCAAGCTTTTATGTTAAAAATATTTACCAATAAATGCTTTTTTACTTTCCAGTTTATGTGCAGAACATACATAATTATCATGCTGAAATAAAAATGAAGAATTTAATATTACTTTGTCAAAATTAAAAAAATACGATACAAATGTTATCAAAACAAAAAGACAATTGTGCAAGTATGAAGAATGAGAATACATGCATGCATACAATTTGCATTTCTTTTTAATTCTTCAGCCACTTTGATGATTTTCCTAGGCTTCTCTTGTTGGAAAACAAATTGTATTATTTTCAACAATAAAATAGTTTTATCCAGTTTTAATATCATTTGGTATCACTTCTAGTTAGTGGACAGGTGTCCTGAAATGGTGTTCTTTTTTTTTCTTCTTTTTGTTTTTATTATATATGCGTATTATCCACTTGATATATCATTTGGTAGTTACTGGACAAATGTCCTAAAATGTATCCGTTTTTTTATCCAATGCACAGTAGAACACCATCAGGCCATATGACTCTTTCTCCTTTTTTTATCTTTTTTTTTTATATTTTGCACCTTGATTAGAATAACAATTTTATTGTGCAAATATTTTTATCCGTCGTTTTCGTTTTGCAGTGAAACCGATTACAATGTTTATAAGAATACTTTATCAGTAGTATTTACTTGGTTAGAACCCTGCACAGTCTAAACAGTGAATTTTCTTTTAAGAATATACTCCAGTTAAAAGAAAATAAAGAAACGTAAATACATGAAAGTCAAAGAAAGGTAAGCATGTAATTATTTTAGCACATACCCGAACAGAAACAGCATTTGGCATCCGTAATTTTAATACCGACACATCAGAGTACATGGAAAGATCTGCTAGGATAAGTTGTTTTCGCAAACCAATAAGCACAATGCATAGAAAATCTAGTACAGCCATTTTATTACCAACAATCTGTGAAAATTAGAAAAAATTACAAAAATGTTTCATTGAATGAAAAAAATGGACGATAAAATTTGTCCCAATTAAAATTGTAATACTTTAAAGAAAATAGTGTATCTGATTACAAAATACCGAGGTTACTGTGTAGGTTCTGCATATGTTCATTTCGACAACTTATGTCTCATCAGTGCAGATTAAATAAAAAAAATTGGAAATCTATGAACCGAAATATGTGTAAAAGCTGATAGAGAACAAATTACCAATAGGATCTAAAAAGGAAAGCCAAAATAGGCTAACGACAGAGTTATGCAAGAGGGGGATACTCTTTAGGTTTTCCCAAAAATTTTCTTAAATTTAGATATTGCAAATTTTCAAATAAAATCGGTTTTCGGGCCAGCACCGAAGTACTGGCTACTGGGTTGCTGAATACCCTCGGGGACTAACAGTCGACTAGCAGTGGCATCGGCCCAGTGGTTACAAATAACAAAATACCGAGGTTATTGTGAATTTAGGTGAAGTATTAAAAAAATTCAATACAGAAATATTTAATGAGGGTAATAAGAAAATTGCAAAAATAACAGAAGAAGGGATGTGAAGGAAAAAAAAACAAACTGATAAATATTTCATGGAAATAAGTAAATAAAAAATGAAAATTGTTTTTAATGTAAATATAACTTTGAATATGTACAATTTAATTTCATTTTATATGCCATGAAAATTTATCTTATTTTATTGTATAAATCTTGTCTTATGAAAAAGAAAGGAAATGGGGTAAATGTCAAGGAGACAACATCCCATATCCAGGTTAAAACGACCCAAAACGAAGCATCTAGGGGGCACGGTATTTTTAATATTAATATTTTTGTGTAAGATTATACTAATTTTATTTTTGAGGTGACGGACAAGTTTTGGTAAATGGGACAAAGGTCAAAATTTTTAGGAAATGGGAAAATAAAATTGAAATAAAGGGAAATGAGAAAACACAGGAAGTGGAAAGTGGGTTAAAACTAAACAAAAAGTGGGAAATTTGAAAAATATGCCAAAAATGTGGGAGATGGGAGAACAGACCCTGTGTCATCCCCTCACAATTGATATTTTTGTTAAGAAGTCTTCTCCTTACTAATACAAATTACCGTTGAAATTTATTTCAAATAAATGATGTATTAAATTGTGTGAAGAGAAAACACACTAGAACGAACAGTTACTTCTGATACATAATTATGTATGTGAAAATCAGCGATTACTGGCTGCTTGGTTCACAAAAGACAAAAATAGAAAAAAAAGAACATTTTGTGTTTCTTTATAAACAGTTTAAGTCTGTTTATTTGTAATAACTAACTTGCCAAACAGAAAGGGCGTGCATGGAGTGATAAAAATACGATTTTGAATATTATGTAACGCGAACATTTAAATTTATTTGAATACAGAAAATCAAACATCTGTTTTCCAGACCACCTGATGTCGCTCTCGGTTTTTATGGGAGTCCACACTGTCAGTGCTTTAGTTTTTTGTGTTGTCTTGTTAAATTTTAGTTTTTTCTTCGTCAGTGATGTTTGTGGTACCGATTTGTGATTTTTTTTTTGTCCCTGTCTATGTTTTAATACTAAAGTGATTACAAAAGCTTTTCTAAACTCCACCTTGGTACTGTTTGAGGGTTAGAGAAGTTACAATAACAATAACCTATCAGTAACTTAACAGATCTTTCAAAACATATGCCTCACTGCCGTGTGACGGGTGCTGTATACAGGACAGGACATGCTTACCCCGGAGCACCTGATGTCACTCTGTTTTTTTTTTGAGTTCACACTGTTAGTGCTTTAGTTTTTTGTGTTGTATATGTAGTGTTCGTGTGTTTTGTGGGCATGTGATGTCTTCCGTATTCTGGTGTTCTTGCTTTAGCCTTGTCTCTGGACTTTGATTTATGTAATCTTTTGCTTTGTTCCTTCGGTATTCTACTGCCGTTGTTTAGTAAAGGTAAAACAGAATAGTTTGTTGGTTTTGTATATCTAAACTTTAGATATTGTAATATTTTTTCACTCGACGAAATTAAATTGGAACAAATAAATGTTTCTTGCATAGCAAATTGCAAAACTAACCTGTCTTGAATATTCCTAGTTTTTTCGATTGTTTTTATTTCCACATATATGTATTTAAGTTACAGATGTTACTGGTTGGTGTAATTTAGTGATGGAAAGATAAATGATGCTTAAGGTCTTTGCTTTAGGCTATTTTGTTTTCAATCAAAATCAATGCTTATTCGGACGTACATTATCATTTTTCTAATTATATTTCTATTTTGTTTATTTTATTTTATTTTTTATTTTTATCGGGATCGCATGCGAATTTCACTTTATTTGGCTATAGAACAGTTCATTGCACTAGTGCAGAATGTGTATAGCGCGGGCATTGAAATAGTTTTAATTCAGATATATTAAATAAGAGAATAATGGTAAAAAGAACATTACAATCGTAAGGTTTTTGATAAAAATAAATAAAAATTCATACTAAATAACATGAAACAACTTTGGATTTTTTATTTATATGTTATCACGAGCATTGAAATCATTTCTAAACAGAAAATCGTATTTTTCTGAATTAAATCTTATTTCAGTGCTTCTGAAAGCTCATTTTTCAACGGAAAGAACGTACATGACTTGATAAAAACCTAATTCTGAAACTGGGTATCAAACATTTGATGTGGAACGAATAAAGACAAAAAAATCTGACATATAATTTTAGTGAAAACATACCACAATTGTTTGTCAGTTTGAAATCATTTTTTGTAGATACTGTAACTTTGTTCATTTGTCTAACGTAAAGGGAAGCTTAGCTTGTCATGTTACAAAATACAACTCTTACTCAGAGTGGCTGGCAAATAAATGTCTTTTATATGGTCTTTATGGAGAGCAGGGGGCAACGATGTGAGTAAGCAGTCGAACTTAGATTTAGAGAGTATTATTCATCTTTATCTTCCAGTCTAGACTATATGCATGCCTTTTCATTTTTTCTTTCTCTTATTGTATAGTAAGAGCCGCTTTTGATTTTAGATATGAAAAAGAAAGGAAATGTGGTAAATGTCAAGGAGAAAACATCCGATCTCCGTACGGTTTTAAACACAGTGAGGAACCTCACACCATATAGCAAGCTCTAAATGGCCCCAAAAAGGGTAAAAAAGTGTACTGTTTAAACTTTTGGTGTATAGTATTTTGCGTATTAGATTGACGAAATATTGCTACACATACAAATATCCTGTATGTGCGGGATGATGTTTCACTTTATCATGACACTTTTTACCTTCATATCATATCAATATTGGTCGCCTGTTGTACTTGACAGGGGTAATTAATAATTAATATATAATTTATGTTATCAATTTATCACTGTAATGACTAACTAATCATAAAACAATTATTCGTGTTTTGCACTAATCCACACAAAATTTATTTGTATTTTGTTGGATTGTTGTTTTTTTTTCTTATTAAACTCAAAGATCACATAGTGGATGTGTGCAGATGTTATAGAGTCCAAGATAAAATACTCCAGAGTGTGGGGAGAGGTGTAGACAGACAAGCATTACAGAATAATACATGTAGATTTATATTTTTTGTTTTAATTTTTATGAAAGTTCAAAAAGGTTTATAATAAAGGACATGTATGTAGCGTTGCTCGAAATTTAGCCGTCTGTTCCTCTCAAGACGGTGCTAGTGGACTTCTTGAACTTAATATGAGGTATAGCAAAGCTCATTTTTAAGGCCTCATGGTAACTTCAAGATTAAAAACAACAATAAAAGCGTTTTTCATTGCAATGTTTTACCTTGTATTTATCTCATGTGCATTTACTCCATATCGTTGTCTTGTTAATCTAAGACTGGAGTTTGTCTCTCCTGTAGTGTAGAGTCCACAAAAAGATTCCATGTGCGAGAGATGTATACTCTATATATATTTCAGTTATGGTGTAACAAAACAACGGCAGTAGAATACCGAAGGAACAAGGGAAGCGATGACTAAAAGTCCGAATTGTTCTTCAGAGAATATCTTTCATGTAAACACTATCATACTTTAAATTTTGGCATTTTATGTATTAATTTATTTTTATTTACTTTTTTTTATTCATTCTATTTTTTAATTTTTTGAAATTGCACATGTTATTCTGAACATTCAGTTTATAGTTTCAACATATCAAAATTATTTAATGCCATGTTTTCTTTAAATTGACTTGATGTTGTTGTTGAAATATTGCGATTTGTCTCCTATGGGTCTTTTTCTCGGGCAACGGATTACAGTTTTTATAAGAATACTTTGCCATTAGCTTTGTTGACGATCCAACCCCATGAGTAATAACAAAAGCCATGACTTCTGCTCAAACCGGTGCTAGGGGCCGCGTCTTCAACTTACTGTGAGGTATGAGCACATCTCATTGCTGAAGGCCCTCTGGTGATTTCAAGATGAAAAATGACAATAAAAGAGTTGTTCCCGATTGCTTTGTTTTACCTTATTTATGTAGAGACTTTGTCTCATGTGCATTCAATTCCTAACTCTATCCTTATCGTTTTCTAAGCAACTTTGGTATTTATTGCATTTTGAAACCATTCGGCCGATGCCACAACTGGTGGACCAGAGGTTCATCGGGGGATATTCGCCAGCCCAATAGTCAGACTTATCTGACATGGAAAAATTACCTTGCGTTTTATAAATATTTACTGTTTTTATCAAAAATTCTAAACCCTTTAAAATACTAAGGCTTCTTTCCGTGTATGGTACTCGGTACTGAATTTGGCCTCCTACGTTGATATTTTGGTAATGAGTACTTCTTTTTGACTTCTTTTTGGTTTATGACTTTCCATATTGTTTGATTTTAATGATGAGAGGTTACTCATTGAAACTCGTGTACAGCATAACGAAATTTACAAGACTTCTGAAAGAAATATGTTGAATTATCACCAAAAAAAATGTTTCTGCTTGAAATAAACATATTGATTAATTAAAAGTGCAAACAAAACCGAGCAAGAGTCAAATAAGTTCTCACCCTAAAGTTTAAGTATTTAATATTTTACGAAAGGATATGGAATAATGAACATGAGACTATAACACAACTCCAACTTCAATAATTTTAAAGAGCTGTATGGCCATGCTTCGGTTCTTTTAGGATGTGGTACTGTGGTGTTTTTACAATGTAGAAAGAATTTTCTGTCGCTTAAAGCCAGTAGTATTTTCCTACATTTATCTTTTAATTATTTTGACTCCATTTTATCACAAAATAAAAACTATAAATTGAAAATAAAAAGGATAAATTTAGGAAAAAAGCAGCTTTTTCTCACACCGTTCATTGAAGATCTTATGGTGGCTTTGAGTTGTTATTACTCCCCTTTGGGTCGTTGTCTCTTTGACACATTCCCCGTTTCCCTTCTTTTTTCTATTAAACCAACAAATGATTTGGTGTAATTTTTCGGTGTTTTTTTTTTAATTTTAACACCAACTTTAAATTCAATGGTTGAGTAGACCATGAATTGTCAGTAAGCTATTTGGCGATCAATGCTTCATCTAAGTATCTTTCCTTTTGTTTATGGACGCTAGGTAGTCAACAAACATAAACAAAAGGATGGCAAAGTGTTCCTACAATTGCTGTGATTCGTTTCCCACGAAAAGACTAACATAAAACAACAACCACGGGGCATTCCTCGAGTCAATGGCAAGAAAACTTGTCATAATAAAATCATAAGACATGGGCACTATATGGGTGGTCAGAATAACATTTGGAACTATCAAAAAAGGAAATGCCAATATCTATAAATATCAAAGTGTATCTGTACGAGAATTTCTCTCAAGAAGAAGTAATCCATAACAGAAATACAAAGAGAAATCTTTTTACAGATTCCACACTGCACGAGAGACAAACTCCCCGTTCTTAAATAATCAATGAAAGGATATGGAGTAAATGCAAATGAAAGAAACTCTACAAATACATAGTAAAATCAAGCAATGGAACAACGCTTCTATTGCTGTTCTTCATTTCGAAGTTTGTTCACTGAAATCACAAAAATAACTCCCGCGAAAATTTCCACGTATAAAGTATATCATGGCATCAAATTATTTCAAATATGAAAAAAAAAAGATTTCTTTCTTTATATCAAAGAAGTAACGCTAAAATAAGAAGGTTTAATTCTGCAAAATAACATAGCTCACCTACAAAAACTGCTAGAAGTCTTCAAAAATACATCAATGAAAGTCAACGCTCTTAATATTTACTCTCAATTAGAACTAGTTTTCCGATGATTGCTTGAAGTCTGGCGAGTGATATCTTTTGATCTGGATTCTGCTAGGCTTGTCGAACTACATCACATGCTCTTAGCCTCTATTGTTGCAGTTTTACAAGACTATCAATCCACTCCAGACGAAACAATGGACTTTTACACAAAAAATTAACATTTAGCTCAAGCATTAAAATAAAAACCCATGCAAAACAGAATTAATAACATTTATATTTAAGTATTAGTAGATTCCTTAAAATCAGAGATTTGATTGATCAAAAATTTGACATATTTCTTGAACAGCAAGCAAAATGAAGCATAAATAGCTATAGCAAGGCTGCAATTCGATAAGCAACAAACAGCAATGAACATAATAAGAATATTAAGCAAAAACGCACAAAGCAGTAGGAGCATATTTGTAAGACCTCTTACCGTACGTAGATGGTTTAATCTGTGGTACTTCTAAAATGTTACTGTATCTGAAATTATATTTTTGAACTATCAGTTCTAACCAAACCACTTAAACAATGAGGCAAAACACGGTGTACAAATACATGATAAAGCCAAACAATGGAACAATGTTTTTATTCTGGTTCTTCATCCTGAAGTCATCATGAGACCTTCAACAATGAGCTTTTCTTTTACTTCATTTTAAGTTCATGACGGCCACTAGCACCTGTTTGAGCGGAATTCATTGCTAAATATCGAACAACGCTATGTCGATGTATCTTTCCTCATGGACGTGGGATCGTCAACAAACATAAAAGTACCTGGCAAAGTGATCTTGAAATTTGTCATTCGTTGCCCGAAAAAAAAGACTAACATGCCCAATTGTGATTAAAAAACAATAAAAGTGTTCTTCAATTGCTTTGTTTGATTATGTATTTGTAGAGATTTTGTCTCATGTACATTTACTCCACATCCTTTCATTGATAACAAAAGATAATCATAACATATAGAAAACCAAAGGCCAGTCATCGAGCCAACTGCAAGAAAACTTGACATAGTAATCCAAAAAATATATAATTGAAAATCAACTCTCCTAGTATGGTGAATAAAAGGATATGGAGTAAATGCACATGAGACAAAGTCTCTACAAATACATGGTAAAAAACAAGCAAAGGAACAACGCTTTTATTGTTGTTCTTCATCTTGAAGTCACCATGAGGCCTTCAACAATGAGCTTTGCTCATACCTCATAGTAAGTTCAAGACGGTCCCTAGCACGGCCTCATAGTAAGTTCAAGACGGCCCCTAAATTGTTTCTCTCAATTAATCCTAGTTTTATATGTTGGGGTCTGGATTGCGCCAGGCTTGTCGACTACAACACATGCTCCAAGCCTCTGTTGTTGCAGATTAGTAAGACAGTCAATCCAGGTAAAACGATGCCCTCTCTGGATATCAAATAACTAAATACCGAAGTAACTGTGAATTTTATTTCTGCATATGCGCATTTCGACAACTTATGTCTCTTCAGTGCAGATAAAATCTAAACGTTTGGAAGACCATAAACTCAAAGATGTGTAAAAACTGATAGAGAACAATTAACCAAAATGATCTAAATGTAAAGCCAAAATCAGCTAAGGACAGAGCTTTGCATGAGGGAGATACTCCTTAGTTTTCAACATAATTTACAACAATTTAGAAATTGTAAGGTTTCAAATAGAATCAGCTTTTCAAATAGAATCAGCTTTTCAAATAGAATCAGTTTCAAAAAGAATTCACTTGCTGAATAGAATTCAGCAAGTGATCACAATATATAGTCATTGAAATGGCGAGATATATGTTTTGTCTTCGAATGCTATATTTTGTGTTTCAAACAAGACACTAAGTGTATGTATTGTACTTTAAAAGCAATAGCTATTTTCTTTGAAATTGTTAAACGGTATCGTATAAAAATGATGTCAGTGAAAGTCCATTCTCATGGTTGAGTAACTTTTGGTTAGTTTTAGTTGATTGCTTGAGGCCTTGTGAGTGGTGTGTGTTTTTTATCTGTATTGCTGCTAGGCTTGAAGATTTGCAACACATGCTCCGAGCCTCTGATGTTGCAGCCCTGCCAGACAAACAATCCATACAAAACACACCACCCTCTTGGGTATCAAGTGAACACAAAATATGCTCATTCAAATAGTGAAAAATATAAATATATTGTCTACTTTAACTTGCATTTCACACATGTCATTTGTGAATATAATTGTACTTTAAAACAAGTTATATTCTCTGTAACATTGTTCATATGTTTATGAGAACAAAGAATATTGAATACATTGAATTGAAGATATCATATAATGTATTTCATCTG
>MJUU01018504.1:26956-39527 GCA_002080025.1 Modiolus philippinarum | reverse complement strand
GGGGTTGTTTTTGTTTTTGTTTTTTTTGTTTTTGTTTTTTGTTTGTTTTTTTCGACATGCATAAAGTTTCAGTCATTATGGAATATTCTTTCGTGCAAGGAAGTATATTTATTACATATATTTAAATATACATTCTTGTTTCGTGTTATTTTTTTCAGGCGTTATGCCGGGTTTAACTTCATAGTTTTAGTGTTATCCGCATACACACAAAACAATGACGTAAACACATGCGCTTCAATTTGGAATAGCAAAAAATACAGTCGAAAGAAGAATGCCGCAAAAATATAAATTTCAGGAGGGTAAATGACATCCTAATCTAAAAAAATATTGTTTAACAATATTGAATTATATTATCGATGGCAATATATTTACTATCCTCTCATTTCCAAAAGCACAGGGACTTGTCCTAGCAGTATCTATCTATGAGGGGGAGCCAGGGGGTCTCATCCCGGAATCCCGAAATCCGGAACTACAAAGAAACTTAAAGACTGATGAGATCCCGGTTCCCGGTGAAGTTATTTCCTTAAATCCCGGGCTTAAATCATAAAAATCCCGCTTAAAAACATCTAATCTCGACATCCTGAAAAAGGGCCGGCTCCCCCTCATCTATCTGTCTCTATATACTGCAGCACCCTCTTTCGAGTATTATTTGCAGCGTGCGCATCAGTGCATTAGTCAAATCAGTTGTGCAAAGAACAGCCAGGGGCATCATCAAAATCCGTTATAAATTTTATAACCATTTTTAGTTATTTTCATTTTCAATAAATACAGTCGAAAAATAATGGAAAATGGTTATTTTTGAATTTCCTTTGATCTTTAAATCCTGATTGTGGCCATAATAAAATTTTCTCATTTGTGTTGGTATTTTTCTTTGATAAATGAACATTTCCTCTATACTGTACAGCTCACACGGATGAACTCAAAGTCCATGTTTTTGGGTGGATTTTCGCGACGTGGACTGATTAGCTGATTCCGTGTAGCAGGGTGGATGATCGCGGATGTCCACCTTAAATTATGTGAACCAACGTGGACAAATTTTTGAAAACGGAATCCTCGTGGAACCATGGCGGCCACACAGAGAAATTAATTTTTACTGTACATATGTTTGATTTTGTCGCAAACATGCAAAGCGAGGAATATTTACATCTTTCTACAATCATATCCTGGGACTATAATTATTTCATTATTTGTCCCAATCGTATCGTAGTTCATGAACGTAATCCAAATGCATGTAAATAGATAAATAAAACAATCAACATTTCTAGATGTGTATTTGTTATTAAAAACATGCTTCAATTGTTGATTTAGCGTCTCTACCTATGGGTATTCATATCACCTGAGATATTGATTTTTTTCATTGGTCGGTTTTTAGTTCTAGTTTTAGAAAATTACCTATGCATATCTATTATGTATATAATCTAATGGCTTCCGAAAGCACTCCTGCTTTATGTGCTATTTCCAGGCTTTATTTCAAATTTTAAGCTATTTATGATCAAGATTCGATAGAAAACGATTTTTTGACATAATATTTTGCAAAAAGTTATAAGAATAATAAAGCTGAGACCTGACAAGTGACAATTACGCAACTATAAGACGCCGAGGGATTCTTGCTGTTGACATTGAACATTTTATTTTATTTTCCATCCGTGCTCATTTCGGCTTGAAAATATTTGAAAGAACATTAATTTGACTGAAAATACATGGAATTTTTCACGGCAATGAAACAACCAAAGTATTTGAGGCTTGCAATTATCGTAATTCAAAAATAACTATGACGATCCCATGGGAAAACTTGTTGCAAAGAAAATTCTATTTTAACTTCAACTTGCCAAACTTTCTGATTATAATAATTTGGGGAAAAATGATCATTTGTTGACATTAAGCTCATTCCTTTCTAGTTACTAGTATATTTTCAATGATTTCTCAGTGTTGACCCGCGATGATTCCGCGTTCAACACGATGTCACGAGGGGACCACACAGGTAAATATTTTGTCCACGTTCTCAATTCAGTTGTCTACGTTCAAGATCGCGGTGGAATTCCACGTTTGGCAAAATTTGTCCGTGATGACAACAAGGATTTTGCGTTTTCCGTGTGAGCTGTACAGTAATTTGAAACCATAACATCTGATACGCACCATCAGGAACATGGTACGAATGTTGGTCAAAGTCAAGCCCCCAAGGGACTTTAAATGCCAATTAAATGATCATTATCTAATATAAGCAGTTCATTGATAATTAAGATGTTTTACTTCATCAATATCTTTTGAAATTTACATAAACCATGCAGTTTTGTTGTTCAAGTTTCTTGAATCAGAGCTTGATGAAAATTTGACATGTTGTAAAAGAAATAACCAATTTTAGTTATTTTTGCAATTTTGCCTAAGGGAGATAATTCAAAAACGGAAAAATCTAACCAATAAAGGTTATTAAATTTATAACTGTTTTTGATGATGCCCCTGACTGTATAATACATTGAGTGATTAAAAGGAAGGACTTTGTTTGGGAGCACCCCAGCGGCCAAGTGGCAAGTGCCTCTATTTGCCAGGTGTCAGGCAGGGTACCCCCAAAGAAAGTGTATGTACAGTTAAAAGATAAAAGATAGAAGTAGTTTAGGGCTTGTGGTGTTCCAGGGTTGAAATGGCAGCCTTAAAAGAGTCAAGGTCTGTCATTTCCACCACATGGACAGGCAGACAGTTCAATTGTACAACAGCAAGAGGATAGACAGACCTTTGCTGTGTGTACCTGTCTGAAGCTGAGGGAGTGACTGGTACAAGTAACTCTCGCAGGCTGCACAAGATACTGTGGGAGGGGAACTGCAACAAGGTGATATACAATTTTGTGAAATAAAATTAGTCTCGAGCAAGATCTTCTATGCTCTAGAGTCTGCCATCCTAGTGTGTTCAACTTACTGCTGACACTAGCAAGAGGGGCATAGTTTTGTTTAACCCACCTGGTTGCGCGGCGATGGACCATTTCTAGTTTGTATATTTAGTCCTTTGAGTAGGGGTCCCATACACTCGAGGCATATTCTAATATGGGACAA
The DNA here is from genome assembly GCA_002080025.1 of Modiolus philippinarum. NCBI lineage: Eukaryota > Metazoa > Mollusca > Bivalvia > Mytilida > Modiolidae > Modiolus > Modiolus philippinarum. The sequence goes on along the minus strand of MJUU01018504.1, from coordinate 36,483 downwards.
ACCATGGTCTTATAGGCTGCCTCCCTTACCTTTGTGTTTTTTGTTTTTATGTTTCTTTTTATAAATCCTAGGAACCGATTAGCTGACTTACTTACATTTTCTACATGTTTGTCCCATTTGAGGTCAGCTGAAATAGTTACTCCAACGTACAAATGTACTTGGCATGATCAACAACTTCAAGTACCTGTTCATGTACAGTACAAACAGAGGCATTCAGTTGAAAATCACTCAAATCCGACGTCGGTGAATTGTGTGTGAAACGGGGTGAATGTCCGACAACAAACCCGACATTCACCTACATACACGGATGTCCGAGAAACTGATAAACAGAGGATTAACTCACCTGCTGTTGTTTATTAGTCCCCTACCGGCTTCGCCGAAGGGGACTATAGGTTTGCACTCAGTCAGTCCCTCCGTCAGTCGGTCAGTCAGTCACACTCAGTTTTACGGACTTTTTTCCTATATACTATAAGAGATATTTATCTAATATTTGGTATGTAAGTCTACAGATCAAGTTCGAGTTTGGTTCGGGTTCATTGATTTTGGACGGAGTTATGGCCCTTTAACTTAGACAAATTTGGTAAAATATAGGTTTTCCGGACTTTTTTTCTAAACCGTTCCAGATATGAAGCTAATATTTGTTATACGAGTCTACCACTATGAGTTACAGATCAAGTTTAAGTTTGGTTCCGGTCCATTGATTTTGGACGGAGTTATGGGCCTTTGACTTAGATAATTTTTGTAAAATATAGGTTTTCCGGACTTTTTTTCCAAACCTTTCCAGATATGAAACTAATATTTGTTATGTGAGTCTACCACTATGGGTTACAGATGAAGTTCGAGTTTGGTTCTGGTCCATTGATTTTGGACAGAGTTATGGGCCTTTTACTTAGAAAATTTTGGTAAAATATAGGTTTTCCCGACTTTTTTTCTAAACCCTTTCAGATATTAAGCTCATATTTGCATTGATAATCAACTACTAAGGGTTACAGATTAAGTTTGAGTATGGGTTGGGTCCACTGATTTTTGATGAAGTTATGGGCCTTTGGCTCGGAAAACTTTTCTTTAACTATTTTTGCTGGTATACTGAATTATTCCACCGGTAGGGGACTTCTGTATTGCCTTGCAATACGATCCTCACTTGTTGTACTTGTCAACATTTATCTACTTGTGTATCTAAGTAATTATCTCTAAGTGCAGTTAATTATTTTGGAAAAGCTTGCTTTTCATATTTCAAATAGTCGGAAGATCGAGAGGATATTTTTGAAAAATATTAGATCTATGCGTATGGCAGAAAATAACTTATAATTGGTATGAACATCGTGAATTGGTGACTGTAAGAACTCAAAGTTGTTAAAAGATCATATTATATAAAATAATTTGTTACTTATTAAATAATTTGCACGAATATCAGCCTTAAAATTGCATAATTTGTTTTTGTTAGCCTAGGTCAAGGTTAATCTTAATGAGTGACGACCTACATGTATAAATAGCACGCTATTAATAACTTTGAATTAAAAAAAATCAAACGAAAAATAGCTTCAGAGAAAATCAATATTTGCAGGGAATATTTCAGTGAATATTCAGTTCCAAGAATTACTTAACATTCCATAAAAGCATTTGTTATTTTTTACACAATGTCACGCTCAACAGACGGTGAACTTATTTTTTTATGCTTACACCCTCATAAAAGTGTTTTATCCGAAAGAAGTTTCCAATAGTATAAAAGTCCTTTTTGCTATTCTGAAATGCCTCGGCGAATTTTGGAAGAGACCACGTCTTTGGCTCCTATTTTTGTCACAAACAATACGTGCGAGCCTATTTTTAAGGGGAATCCGCTAAACTGTATTTTGATTGGTCATAAAAATAGAAATTCCATGCTTCAATTTCGTGCAACCCGAACATTCTAGCATGTCAGTATGAGAATCTACAGAGGCTTACGTTTTGAAATTAAACGTGTTTTAACCCTCTTTTCTCGGTCAAATGGAAATTGAGGAGATATTTTTACATAGGTATATGTTTCATCGAAGCCATCCAATTGTCTTTTTTTATGCGTGGCATTGATTAATACGTTCGGAAATACGATTTTGAAAGGGGAGTCACATGAAACCGGTTGTCATTCAGATTTTTTCCTCTTGATATTAGCCTAAAACTTTTGAAGAGACAATTAGGACACAAAAAATTCGACAATTCTGGTGGAAGTCCGACTTTCACTGGCATTTATCAGTTGACCCAACATATCAAAGAAAATTACCGACGATTTTTTGGGTGAAATTTTTCCAACAATTTTGCCGGACAAACACCGACAAAACCTGTGAATTCCAGGGTGACAAGGGTGAAAATTGTCGGACAAGAGTAATTTTTAACTGAATGCCTCTGTTTGTACTGTAGATGGTATTGGCTTACATGATCTTGTTACTTGGATGACTTGACATTTACCTGGATTAAATTCCATATCCCACTCTACAGTACAGGCAGAGACATATGATGATAGATGTCCCAATCAGACATGATGTCGGACTTGTCCGACAGATGTCCCAGTCAGACTAATCCCCTGCTGTTAATGAGGCTTAAGGGTCATAAAACATGGGTCATAAAATAATTTATGTACCTGACTGGAGTGATGATTAAGTGATTAGTCAATGACAATCCCTTACCTGTGGAAGGCCATAATCAGTTTAATAAATTTTAAGTGCATTTTTAATTATAATGAATAAAAAATTAAAACTTTAATAATTATCTAAATTATCTAATATCAAAATTAATCAATAATTTGATAAGTTTTGCATTTATTTGATTTTGTATTTCAACTTTTCAAAAATAATCAGTAAAAATAAATTATACACCTGATTATTATACATGAGCAATTTAGAAAATTTCAAATGAATATTGCTATTTTCTATATAAATATAGTTTCTAATTTTTTGATACAAATAAATAAAAATACATATAAAAAAACAGTATCTGCAAATCATAATCCATTAAAAAATTGTTAAATAGTAAGAAATTTCTTATATAATAATTGCATAAAATTTTATGAGATTTAAATTGGTATGAAGAGTCATGATTTGTGTCTTGAGTAAAAAAAACTTATGAATATTTAAAATTTTTTTTTTTTAATAATTATTATCTGTTTTCAAATTAAATATATAAAATAATTTTAAAAACAAGTAAATAAAACTGATCACCTATACCCTAATTAAAATCAGTGAAGCAGATGGACAATTTTATGACCCCTCATAATATTGTCAGATTTTGGGTTTGGGACATGTCCGACAGGGACGTTTATCATCATATGACTCTACCTGTACTGTATTTCCCAACATTGTAGTGAGTCAAGGTCTTCCTGTAGTGACTTACCATGAATTTGTTTATTATATATATAATTAAAAGACAGTAGCACTGCAACCACAGGCATGTTTCATAAAAAATGTCAGTACCATAGAAGAAGAGGGGGAGGGACTGACATTTTTATATTTCAATAAAAATTTACTCCATAGAAATAAAAAATGATTTTGTTTGTTTCTCTTATGTAGAAATGAGCCAGGACTAGGAGGGGTCAACAGTGGGGGATCAAGAAATTTTACTAAAGGGGGCTATAATTTTCGATGGGGGGGTGAAACCCAACTTAAATTTTTTTAAAATATTTTGCAATCTTGGTGGGGCAGGCAGCCCTGCCCCCTGATGGGTCATTGGTTTAAGACTCAGGTTAAAGTGATGAATATGAACACAATACTAGTACTACCAGTATTGTACAATACTAGTATAATATATGTGTACCAGTATTGTACAATTCTGGAAGATACTGGAAAATACTGGTTAACCAGTATTGCAGATACTGGAAAATACTGGTTAACCAGTATTGCAGATACTGGAAAAAACTGGTACAAGTAGTATTGCAGATACTGGAAAATACCGGTAGAACTAGTATTGCAGATACTGGAAAATACTAGTCCAACTAGTATTGCAGATACTGGAAGATTTTGGAAAATACTGGTACAACCAGTATTGCAGATACTGGAAAATACTGGTATTTCCGGTATTGCAGACACTGGTTTAAGTAGTATTTTGGATACTTTGTTAAGTGCTTTTTGGTTTTTTTTTGTTTCAAATAGATTTTAAAAAGAAATAACTTCATAACCCAAGATATGAATCAGTTGAATCCACAATGAGTAAAATTAAAATGATTAATATTTCAAATCAGTATAATTCCAAATGTAATTAATTGTAACGTTCATTTTCATTGGTCAACGTCATGAATAGCAAACGGAAATATTTTTCAATATTTCAGTTTGCCCAATAATCCGCTCCGCAAAAATAAAGTGCAGCAAATAAAGACGTCGTTAACATGGGTCACATTATTTTAAGTTACAAAATTGGAATTATAAGGATTAAACGCTGATTTATAGGAAATTATGTATGTATAAACTCCGGCAGCTCACTCACAAACTTTGCATAAAGTCCTTCGGACTTTATTCAGTTTGTGAGTGAGCTGCTGGAGTTTATACATAGATAATTTCCTAAAAATGAGTGTTTAATCCTATAATAACATGAATTTTTAAGGAATTTAAAAGGATTTTGCAATAAGATTATTTCAAAATCATGTAAAACTATATATTTACACTACTTATTTAGATTCCCAAAATGCAGAAAGGACCTGCTTAATTCCATTACAAAATGACGAGAAAGTATGCCTAAATCAGTTCCATACTTCTCGTAACCCTTGCAAAAACAATTTGCAATGTTAACATTGATTAACATTGATTGTCCTGAATTGTCACCTGCAATACGTTTAAGACTTATGTACATTTTTATATAAATATACAATACAGTACAGTCCCTGGATCAGTCAACATTCCATTTTGACTGATTGTTGACTGGTGAATGATCGCTGAATGATCGCTGAATCATGACTTTTGACGGCTGACAGATAGTAAAATTAACTGGTGACTGATGAGTGATACGACTCTTTACTCTTGAATTATGACGGATGAGGAATAGAAAGAAAACTAATTAATTATGCACGGATAATCGGTGACGGATGACTGATGACTGATACAGGTAAATTAAAGAATTATCGGCGAAACAAATCTCACATAACCTTAATTTATTATCAATACATGCATCTGATAAGTAATTCAAGAGACATGTCGATTATAGTTTAGTGTTTGTGTTGACATTTTAGAATAAAATTCTACTCAACTTTTCCATAATTCATGAAAAAAAATTACATCACAATTGTTTTTCTTTCAAACAGACCAAATGTGAAAATGTTTGGAACAAGTCACCAGCAGAGACATTTAATCATGTTTAAATGTCTTTGTCACACCAGCTGGTATTTACAGCGATTGTGATGATATTTCACACTCATTACTCCACTAATTATAAATAATTTTACCATAAATTCAAAATAGTTAATATCGCAAACATTTATACTTATAATATGGAAGTTATTGGAATAATTTAATATCATATGTTTTTTTCAGAGATTGTTTTGGCATTTTACACTCAAGTATCTTCTAATGGAATATTATATTGGCAAAAATTTTTAAAAAATTTTTAAAAATTTATGTTGTAGACATTCAAATCATTTTGAAACACTTCAAATATGGAAATTATTGGAATAAATCACTTCTAGATGGTATTTTTGGAGATTGTGTTCTCATTTCACATTCAAAATTCTATTAATCAGATATAATTTCACCAAAAATTTACTAAAAGTTGATATCGCAAATATTCAAATCATTTCGAAACACTTTAAATATGGAAATTATTGGAATAAATCACTTCTAGATGGTATTTTGAGAGATTGTTTTCTCATTTCTAATTCAAAATTCTATTAATCAGATATTATATCACCAAAAATTGTCTTAAAGTTCATATCGCAACCATTCAAATCATTTGGAAACACTTCAAATATGGAAATTATTGGAATAAATCAATTCAAGAAGGTATTTTTGGAGACTGTATTCTCATTTCACATTCCAAATTCTATAAATCAGATATTATTTTACCAAAAATTGACTAAAAAGTTAACATTGCGAAAATTCAAATCATTTCTAAGCAATTCAAATATGGAAATTATTGGATAAAATCACTTCAAGATGGTATTATGGGAGATTGTATTCTCATTTCACTTTCAAAATTCTGTTAATCAGATATTTATTTGCCAAAAATTGACTAAAAGTTAATATCGCAAACATTCAATTCATTTTGAAACACTTCAAATATGGAAATTATTGGAAAAAATCACTTCTAGATGATATTTTTGGAGATTGTATTCTCATTTCACATTCAAAATTCTATTAATCAGATATTATATTACCCCAAAAAAAAATTGCCTAAAAGTTCATATCGCAACCATTCAAATCATTTCGTAACACTTCAAATATGAAAATTATTGGAATAAATCACTTCAAGAAGGTATTTTTGGAGACTGTATTCTCATTTCACATTCCAAATTCTATAAATCAGATATTATTATACCCTACGCAACGAAGTTGCGGAGGGTATATAGTTTTTGAATTGTCCATCAGTCCGTCCGTCCGTCTGTCATCAAGTGGGTACACCATTTGTCCGGATAACTCCTCCTACAGTTTTTAAGCTAGGAAGTTTTTATTTTGCAGATTGATTGTGCACATATCATAGATGTGCATACTACTTGGATTTTGATTTTTGATTATTTTTCAGAAAACTACACATTGTTGAACTTTGTCATTTTTATGCATTATATTGCATATAGAGAACACCATTTGTCCGGATAACTCCTCCTACAGTTTTTAAGCTAGGAAGTTTTTATTTTGCAGGTTGATTGTGCACATATCAAAGATATGCATGCTACTTTTGATAATTTTTCAGAAAACTACATATTGTATAACTTTGTCATTTATATGAATTATATTGCATATAGGGTACATTATTTATCTGGATAACTCCTAATACAGTTTATAAGATAGAAAGTTTACAGGGTACTCCATTTGCCGGATAAATCCTCCTACAGTTTTTAAGATATTTTACAGGGTGATTGTGCTTCTGTAAGAGATGTGCAAACTACTTGGATTTCAATTTTTGATAATTTTTAGATAATGCAGGATTATCCGATATGTGGGGGCGTGGGGTATGTGAGCTTGCTCACTAAGGTTCTTTAATTTTACCAAAAATTGACTAAAAGTTAATATTGCAAACATTCAAATCATTTCTAAGCTATTCAAATATGGAAATTATTGAATTAAATCACTTCAAGATGGTATTTTGGGAGATTGTGTTCTCATTTCACATTCAAAATTCTATTAATCAGATATCATTTTGCCAAGAATTAAAAAAAGAGTTAATATTGCAAACATTTTATATATACGTCTTTGATTTCATATTTCATCTTGTAAAGTATGTATAAAATATATTCGTAACATTTTTCATGGATTTTAACATTTATTTCAAACAAAAATTCAAAGTATAATTAAGAAAAATAATTAATTCTATTTTCCAGATTTTTTCCTTTTCTCTCGATATTCACACGCTGATGTATATTTATCATTACAGAAGCACTAGACTAAGTATTACAATCCGGGATTCCGATGTTTTAATTAATCTGAATTGAAATAAAAAATGACGTGTGACGGATGACTAATGCAATCTGATTGGCTGAATGATGATGGTGACGGATGATGAGTACAAACAAGCTGTTACTGAGGAACAGTGAATCCTGATGGATGAATGCTGACTGATGAATGATCTGACGGATGAATTTTGAATCTTGAATGATCTGACTTGACTTTTGACTGATTGATGACGGATCGATGACTCGTGACGGATCGCAAAAGTGGGAATGTGGACTGGTCCAGGGACTGTATACAATACAAAACCTAGAACATAATAACCAAGTATATAATAAGATAGAAACAGAAATATAAACTTAATTTCTATTTAACAATGCAGTTAAGATCCACTTTTATCAATTCCGTTGACCCCCAGCCTTTTTATGAATCAAACAACAAACTGCATTATGTCTCGATAAAGTATTTTAGTAAAAGTATAATTTTCTAGTTTAACATTCAGGGGTATTGTTGAAATACTTCTTAAGTTCATGCAGCAAACTTTTACTTTTTGGATATTCAGGAAAGAAATGATATTTATTCGATTTTTTCTATAGTGTAGTGTTTTCATATTTAATCTATAAGTTTGAAATAATAAAATTTCATCAATTGGATATCCTCAGCAGAGTAAGCACCCACATGTCAATTTATTGCATCATCAAAAGAGACGTCAGGTATCACTTGCATGTTAAGATAAAATATGTGTATAATATGGCAAAGGACCAGAAAAGCACACTGGAGTGACAATAAGATGAACTCGTCAAGACAGGAAACAAGACGGGGCATATCCTGTTCTAAAGTGTGAATAAATATATCCAAAAGAAAGATGCACTTTGATCGCCCGTAGCAGTTTTATTTCTGTGCCGATACGTAACATGAAATATCATCCAATAAAGACAGGCGTTTATAAAGTTTTTGGATGATTACATGAACGATACAATATATCAAATTCGCTAACTTAATTAATATTTCTTACTTTCATCACGCATATTCCTCCCCTAACCTGGATGGTGCAAAAACACTCGTTTATTTCATCACTGGAATGATGAAATTTATGTGTATTTTGCATCAGCCATATGATGAAACTTGCAAACGTTTTTTCATCACATAGATGATGAAGTTTCCGTGTGTATTTTTCATTACATAGGTGATGAAGCTTACACTCATTTTTTTATCACATAAGTGATGAAGCTTATGCACATATTTTTCATAAAAAACACGTTTGCATTTATACCTTGAAAATATACAATACTGGTATTACCGGTGTAATATGGTATTTTGACCCGCGTGGTAAATTGACCCGCAGGTCAAAATACCATAGAAAAAATGACCCGCGGGTCACTTTTCCGCATGGGATTTTGACCTGCGGGTCACTTTACAGCCAGAGTAGTTTGATCCCCCCCATGGAAAAATGACCTACCCTAATTTCTAAGAATAAATTATAACATCTATCTTGTTTCAAAGGGTAGGTCAATTTCCCATGGGGGTAGGTCAAAATACCACAGCTTCTTAAAAATAGGTCAGAGACCTGCAGAACAGTCTAAAAGTATACAGAAGTGTACCAGAGTCATAATTCATACAAAATAAAGGCATATTTTTTTATTTAATACATAGAACTGACCATGTGTAGGGGGTAGGTCAAAATACCATGGCTTTATGAAATATGATTTACAACTTATAAAACAGTCTAAAAATATACAGAAGTGAACCAGATTGATAAATCATACAAAATAAAGGCATATATTTATATTATATACCGAGAACTGACCCTGAGTAAGGGGGTAGGTCAATTTCCCATTGGGGGTAGGTCAAAATACCATGGCTTGATGAAATATGATTAACAACTTGCAAAACAGTCTAAAAATATACAGAAGTGAACCAGAGTGATAAATCATACAAAATAAAGGCATATATTTATATTATATACCAAGAACT
>MJUU01018504.1:0-11145 GCA_002080025.1 Modiolus philippinarum | reverse complement strand
TCAGTAGTATATCAATGGATTTGACGTAGCTCTTGCTGTTCCCGAGCTATGAGGGGCCGAAGGGGGCCAAAATCGTAAATTAACAGATTACTTTAAATTTTTATTTTTCATAGCATTTCGATGGGATTTTTTTCTTTTGATTCCTCTTGATATAAGCTTTCAGCATCATGTCAATGGATTGGGCGTAGCTCTTACTGTTTCTGAGCTATAGAGGGTCAAAGAGGAATCATAAGGAGTCATAAGGGCTAATTTTTATTTTCCCTAGTTTGTGTCCAGCTAATTACTTGGTCAATCTCCTTATTGCGTCCATCTAATTATTGTGTCAAGCTCTTTCATATGTCCATACTCACTTTAAATAACACTTTTTCAAATTTCAGTGGACGACATGCTGTGGTCGTATCATGCTGCGCTCAGCATAGCCCTTTATTTATGATTAATTTTAGTCTCATGTAGAGGTCTAGAAATCCTGTCCCTACCCATTTATTATTTCACCCCACTTTTGGTCTTTGCTCTAAACAGGGAACGCCAAATTATTTTATCTGTATTCCACCTGTGACGTAACACTTCACATCTCAGCCATTTTGTTTCTTTTCCGCGGCCCTTTGAAGACATCAGTGTCAATGTCCATGATCTTGGCCAATCTCCACCTCTGTCTTCTTGTTTTTTAAACATATTTTTACGTTTTGACATGTGTATATATTTAATGTTTTACCTTTTATCGCAGTTCGACAAGAAATTTAACATTTTTATTAGACGGACGTATTATGGTATACCAATGTCCGATTGTCCGTCCGTCCGTCCGTCTGTCTGTCTGTCCGTCCGTTTCATATGTTGTGCTCTAACTTGATAACCATATGGCCAATTCACTTCAAACTTTGCAGAATGACCTCGCGATCTGTATACTTTTCAATTTTTCTTGCAGGAGTTATGGGACTTTATTCGTCAATTTTAAGGCAATTTTTTACATGTCGCGCTCTAACCGGACAACTCTTTGGTCAATTCACTTCAAACTTTGTAGAGGTATTTGGTATGATGACCTCACGATCTGTATACTTTTTGGGAAAATTCGATTTTTCTTGTAGGAGTTATGGGACTTTATTCGTCAATTTTAAGGCAATTTTTTACATGTCGCGCTCTAACTAGACAACCCTTTGGTCAATTCACTTCAAACTTTGTAGAGGTATTGGGTATGATGACCTCACAATCTGTATACTTTTTCGGGAAAATTTGATTTTTCTTGTTGGAGTTATGGGACTTCAATCGTCAATTTTAAGGCAATTTTTTACATGTCGTGCTCTAACTGGACAACTCTTTGGTCAATTCACTTCAAACTTTGTAGAGGTATTGGGTATGATAGACTCATCTGTATACTTTTTCGGGAAAATTCGATTTTTCTTGTTGGAGTTATGGGACTTTAATCGTCAATTTTAAGGCAATTTTTTTCATGTCGTGCTCTAACTGGACAACCCTGTGGTCAATTCACTTCAAACTTTGTACAGGTATTGGGTATGATAGACTTATGATCTGTATACTTTTTCGGGAAAATTCGATTTTTCTTGTAGGAGTTATGGGACTTTAATCGTCAATTTTAAGGCAATTTTTTTCATGTCACACTCTAACTTGACAACCCTTTAACCAATTCACTTCAAACTTAGTAGAGGTATTGGGTATGATGGACTCAAAATCTGTATACCTTTTTTAGGAAAATTCAGTTTTTCTTGTAGGAGTTATGGGACTTTAATTTTAAGGCAATTTTTTACATGTCATGCTCTAACTTGACAACTCTTTGACCAATTCACTTCAAACTGTGTAAAGATATTTGGTATGATGGCCTTATGATTTGTATACTTTTTCTTAAATTTTGATTTTTCTTGCAAGAGTTATGGATCTTTATTCATGAATTCTAAGGCAATTTTTCACATGTTGTGTTCTAACTTGACAACCATATGGCTAGTTCACATTAAACTTTGTACAGGTATTGGATATGATGGTTTTATGGTCTGTATACTTTTTCGTGAAATTCAGATTTTTCTTGCAAGAGTTATGAGACTTTATTTTTCAAATTTAAGACAATTTTATGCATAACACACTCTAACTGATTAATATTTTGATCAGCCGACTTCAAACTTTGCCGATTGATTTATTAAAGAGATCTCATGCTTAATAGGGCAGTTATATGTGCATTCTAAATTGAGAACCACATTCTTTAATCACTTAAAGCTTTGAAGGGGTGACGACGGGCGTATCATGCAACTTGGCGCAGGTGTTTATTGTTTATTTAATTTTAATTCTATTCAGTCGAATCAGTGATTTTGAATAAGTGATTGCAAAAATCTTGTAATTATACTTAACATTACACCATTTGAATATCTTTCATTTGAAATGTTAATATTCAGTAACCTGATTGCAAATTTCTTTTAGCTAGATAAGTCATTTTCAATAGAAAGATTGCAAATCCATTTTTAGCTCACCTGGCCTAAAAGGCCATGTGATCATGAGCTTTTGCCATCACTATGCGTCCATCGTCCGTCGTCTGTCGTCTCTTGTCTGTCTGTCCGTAAACAATTTCAAAAATCTTCTCCTCTGAAACCGCTGGGCCAAATGTAACCAAACTTGACTTGAATCATCACCAGGGTATGGCTTCTCAAAATTGTGTTCGATTAGTCGGCTAGTCAAACAACATGGCCGCCGCCATTGCTAAAAATAGAACATAGGGGTAAATTGCAGTTTTTGGCTAATAACTTGAAAACCGTTACAGATATAAAAAATCTGACGGTGTAAAAATGATCAGCATGATGAGATCTACCCTCTGTGAAATTTTGAAGAAAATCTGAAAACCCATCTCGGAGTTATAGCCCTTTTTCCGTTAAATTTTCAAAATTTTTGTGGTTTTTATTTTTTATTTCAAAAAGTGTAACAGATAGAGGTCAAGTGCAAATCGCAAAAATGTTCAGCATATCAAGATCTACCCACCCTGAAATTTTGAAGAAAATCCATAAACCCTTGTAGGAGTTATTGCCCTTTTTTCACCGAATTTTTAAAATTTTCATATTTTTCATCTTTTATTTCTAAAACTATAGAAGATGACAGTTAAGCGTAAATTGATGAAATGTTTGCCATGCTGTGGCTACTTCAAAATTGATGTTAAAAATTGTTCCTTGACTCCATTTTCAAAATGGCTGCCAAAAAAGGCGGGAAAATTCAACATTGTCGGATTTCAATGAAATTTGGTTTCCAAATAGACATTGCTGTTGCGACTTCAAAACTGCTGTTGAAAATTATTCGTTGACCGCCATTTTCAAAATGGCGGCCAAAAAAGGCGGGAAAATTCAACATTGTCCGATTTCAATGACATTTGGTTTCCAAATAGGTCTTGATGTCGCAACTTCAAAACTGATGTTAAAAATTGTTCATCGACCGCCATTTTTAAAATGGCCGCCAAAAAAGGCGGGAAAATTCCACTATGCCTGATGAAATTTAATTTCCAAATAGATATTGATGTTTCGAATCCAAACCCGATGTTGAAAATTGTTTGTTGACTGTCATTTACAAAATGACGTCTTAACTTCAAAACTGGTGTCGAAAGTGGTCCATAGCAAGAACTTTTTTGTCAAAAAAGCCCAACAAAGAAATTTAGTAAAACATGATCAGACTTTAAAAACAGTTCAAGATATTGGAGGTGTTCGAGCTACGAAAGTTTTAGAAACTGAAGATCAACTGTATAGCTTACAATGTTACCTTGATTGTGGCAGCTGAAAGCCAGGTGAGCGATACAGGCTCCTGGGGGCCTCTGGTTTGATAAATTATATATTGAATCTTTCAAAAGATATTTATATTTTGATTGTACTTACCAATTATACTGTCAGTCCACACTATGACTAATTCAAATCATATTTTATAACAGCATATGCTTGAACTTGCATATAAATCATTACCATCTTGCACATAATCACTTAGATGTTCTGTATATATGGTAGAGCACAGTGTCCATTTATACACACATGTATTTACTTGATAAAAAATGATGATGACCAATATTTCATAATCAGAACCAAACCTTCAAAATAAGAAATAATTTATACCTCATGACCTGACTATGCAATGCAGAGTGAAAATTTCCAGAGATTATTACAACTGCTCCAGGTTTCCAAATATACATGACTGAAACAAAAACAAGTTATCTGTAGAATATTTCCTAACTTGACGGTGATAACAGAACTTCCTGAACTAATAGTTTTATATTGTGGTAAAATCTCAAAAATTATTGAGCAAAGATTATAATTATTGTTTGATTTAACAATATCACAATACAAATCACTGGATGTTTTATTGTACATGCATAACCAGTTGTTAGAAGACAACATAGCTCGTCGGGGATTAGAGTGACCTCAATGCACAATAAATTTTAAAGTTATCCATTTTTATACCCCCCGCTTGAAAAGTCAGGGGGTATATAGTGATAGGGTTGTCTATCCGTCCTTCCATCCGTCTTTCAGTCCGTCCGTTACACCTGAGGGTAACCATCTCTTATCCGCTACTCCTCCTGAACAGCTGAATAGATTTTCATGAAACTTTAACAGTCTTTATGACATAATGTAGATGTGCACCTCCTATTTCAGAATTTGATTTGATCAAATTTTGTGGTTTCCCATTAAAAACATAGACTTTGCCATTACATTACAAGGGGGTACCCATCTCTTATCTGCTACTCCTCCTGAACCACTGAATAGATTTTCATGAAACTTTAACACAGTCTTTGTGACATAATGCAGATGTGCACCTCCTATTTCAGAATTTGATTTGATTGATTTTTAGGGTTTCCCATAGCAAAACATGGACTTTGCCATTACATTACAAGTAGGTACCCATCTCTTATCCGCAACTCCTGTTGAACCACTAAATAGATTTTCATGAAACTTTAACACAGTCTTTGTAACATAATTTAGATTCGCATCTTCTATTTCGAAATTTAATTTAATTGATTATCAAATGGGGGAGCGGGGGGTATATATCAGTGAGCTTTGAGCACAGTTTTTCTAGTCATAATTGTCATGATTGTGATATTTTGATAATTTATAAATGTGATACAAGGAAATCTCATGCCAAATAGGAACTCCCTTAACTTCCAATAAAAGAATGACTTTCCAAAAGAAAGGTAAAAGTTTTCAAAAAATTGCCCTAAGGGCAAGATCAAAATGTCTTCAAAAATGGTACCATCAGAAAGCTCTTATCACAAGAAAGTCACGTTCAAAATCTGAAAACCATACCACTAAGCAACTTAATTCTAGAAGCAAGGTTTAAGTTTTAAAAAAATTGCCCTAAGGGCAAGGTCAGGTTAAAATGTCTGCAAATATGGTACCATTAGAAAGCCCTCATCATAAGGAAGTTACGTACTAAATATGGACACCCTACCACTAAAAGCCTACCTTCTAGAAGCAAAGTTACTTTTTTTAGCTAACCTGGCCAAAGTCCATGTGAGCTTTTGCCGTCACTCGGCGTCCGTCGTCCATCCGTTAACTTTTATTCAAAAATCTTCTCCTCTGAAAATACTGGGCCAATACTTACCAAACTTGGCCTGAATCATCACCAGGGTATGCACTTTCAAGTTTATGATTTTTATGTCCGTAGACCAAACAACATGGCCGCTGTTACTAAAAATAGAACATAGGGGTAAATTGCCGTATTTTGCAAATTACTCGAAAACCATTACAGATATCGAAAATCTGACATTGGGTTAAAAATGCTCAGCATGATGAGATCTACCCACTGTGCAATTTTGAAGAAAATCTGGAAACCCATCTCGGAGTTATAGCCCTTTTTCCGTAAAATTTTCAAAATTTTAGCATTTTTTATTTTTTATTTCAAGAAGTGTAACAAATAGAGGTCAAGTGTAAATGCAGAACTGTTCAGCATATCAAGATCTACCCACCCTGAAATTTTGAAGAAAATCCATAAACCCTTGTAGGAGTTATTGCCCTTTTTTCACCGAATTTTTTAAATTTTCGTATTTTTCGTCTGTTATTTCCAAAACTATAGAAGATGAAGGTTAAGTGTAAATTGATAAAATGTTTGCCATGTTGTGGCGACTTCAAAAGTGGTGTTGAAAATTGTTCATTGACTGCCATTTTCAAAATGGCCACCAAAAAAGGCGGGAAAATTCAACATTGTCCGATTTCAATGAAATTTGGTTTCCAAATAGATATTGATGTTGCGACTTCAAAACCTGTGTTGAAAATTGTTCCTTGACAGCCATTTTAAAATGGCCGCCACAAAAGGCGGGAAAATTCAACATTGTCCGATTTAATGAAATTTGGTTTCCAAATAGGTTTTGATGTTGCATCTTCAAAACTGATGTTAAAAATTGTTTGTTGACCGCCATTTTCAAAATGGCTGCCAAAAAAGGTGGGAAAATTCAACATTGTCAGATTTGAATGAAATTTGGTGTCCAAATAGGCATTGATGTTGCGACTTCAAAACTGATGTTATGAATTGTTTGTTGACCGCCATTTTCAAAATGGCCACCACAAAAGGCGGGAAAATTCAATATTGTCTGATTTCAATGAAATTTGGTTTCTAAATAGGTATATTGATGTCACAACCTTAAAACCAATATTAAAAATTATTTGTTGACTGCCATTTTCAAAATGGCCACCAAAACAGGCGGGAAATTTCAACATTGTCCTATTTCAATGAATTTTGTTTGTCCAAATAGATATTGATGTTGCGACTTCAAAACTGATGTTGAAAATTGTTGGATGACAGCCATTTTCAAAATGACGTCTCGATTTCAAAACTGGTGTCAAAAGTGGTCCTTAGCAAGAACGTTTTTTTGTCAAAAAAGCCCAACAAAGAAATGTAGTAAAACATGATCAGACCTTAAATACTGTTCAAGATATTGGTGGTGTTCGAGGTACTTAAGTTTGAGACTGAAGATCAACTGTATAACTTACAATGTTACCATAATTGTGGCATCTGAAAGCCAGGTGAGCGATACTGGCTCCTGAGAGCCTCTAGTTTAAATTGCCCTAAGGCAAGGTCAAGGTCAAAATGTCAACAAATATGGTACCATTAGAAAACTCCCATTATAAGGAAGTTACATACCAAATATGAAAACCCTACCACTTAAAGCCTATCCTCTAGAAGTAAGGTTAAAAGTTTTTTTTTTAATTTCCATCATGGCAAGGTTAAGGTCAAAATGTCTACAAATATGGTACCATTGGAAAGCTCTTATTATAAGGAAGTTACAAACCAAATATGAACACCCTACCATTAAAAGCCTACCTTCTAGAGGCAAGGTTAAAGTCTTTTAAAAATTAACTTACATGTAGGGGCAAGGTCAAGGTCAAAACATCTACAAGTATGGTACCAGAAGAAAACTTTCATTACAAGGATGTAATGTGCCAAATATCTACATACTAGCTTTTCAGATCTTCATTCCACAAGCGGGGTTAAAGTTTTGCTAATGCCGAGGACGCTTACACCTAGGTATGACAATAGCTCTCTGGACATTCATTCCGCCAAGCTAAAAAAGTACTTGTTAGCCATATTGTTCTCTGTTTCAGTGTGTTAAGGCTGAAGTTGAAGATAAAATTGTGAGATATTTTATACATGTACGGTGGGAACATGTACATGATGTTATCAGTTTATTCTCTATTTCAGTGTGTTAAAGCTGAAGTTAAAGATAAAATTGTGAGATATTTTATACATTACAATGGTTGGAACAAAAGGTGAGTTCAAAGTACTATTATTTCGGTTGCATACATAGATTTAAATAAGGCACAGGATGTATACAGTACAGATTTAAAATCAGTTGATTTTATGTGTACATAGAGGGGTGGGCTCTGTATATCGTACGTGGTTTTCAGAATTTTCCCATCTACATATATATAACTACATACCCTGGTACAGTATTGTCCCTGAATTTAAACATTAAACACTGAACCAGAGTAGGAAAAACTATTGTGGAGGAGTTTTTAGCTCACCTGGCCAAAGGCCATGTGAGCTTTTGCCATCACTCGCCGTCCGTCCGTCATCTGTCCGTCCCGTCCATCCATTAACTTTTATTCAAAGATCTTCTCCTCTGAAACTACTGGGCCAATACTAATCAAACTTGGCCTGAATCATCATCAGGGTATGCTTTTTCAAGTTTGTGATTTTTATGACTGCCGTAGACCAAACAACATGGCTGCTGTTACTAAAAATAGAACATAGGGGTAAATTGCTGTTTTTTGCAAATTACTCAAAAACCATTACAGATATCAAATTCTGTCATGGAGTAAAAATGATCAGCATGATGAGATCAACCTGCCCTGCAATTTTGAAGAATATCCGTTTACCCGTCTTGGAGTTATTGCCCCTTTTCCGTAAAAATTTCAGTTTTTCGTTACTTTTAGAATTTTTTATTGAAAATGGTAGAAGATAGAAGTGAAGTTTATGTATCAAAAATGGTCAGCATAGTAAGATCTACATGTCCTGCAATTTTGAAGAAAATCTGACAACCCACATAGGAGTTATTGCCGCTTTTTCTTTGAATTTTCACAATTTTTTAACGTTTTTACTTTATTTCAAAAACTGTTTGAGATAAAGGTTAAAAGTGAATTACAAAAGTGTTGAGGTTTTCCAGAACTACAATTCCTACATGTGTCCAGCAGGTTCGCATATCATCCAAAATGGCCGCCAGCGGGGAAGATAGTTAAACAAGATCTTCTCCTCTGAAACCCCTGAGCCAATGGGGACCAAATTTTGTCACAGTAGTCTTTGGATGGTCCCTTTAAAGTTTGTGATTTTTAGCTCACTTGGCCAAAGGCCATGTGAGCTTTTGCCATCACTCGGCGTCCGTCGTCCGTCCATTAACTTTTATTAAAAAATCTTCTCCTCTGAAACTACTAGGCCAATACTTACTAAACTTGGCCTGAATCAACACCAGGGTATGCACTTCCAAGTTTGTGATTTTTATGTCTGTAGACCAAACAACATGGCTGCTGTTACTAAAAATAGAACATAGGGGTAAATTGCTGTTTTTTGCAAATTACTCGAAAACCGTTACAGATATCAAAAATCTGACATGGAGTAAAAATGATCAGCATGATGAGATCTACCCACTGTGCAAGTTTGAAGAAAATCTGAAACCCATCTCGGAGTTATAGCCCTTTTTCGTAAAATTTTCACAATTTTTGCATTTTTTATTTGTTATTTCAAAAAGTGCAACAGGTAGAGGTCAAGTGAAAATTGCAAAAATGTTCAGCATATCAAGATCTACCCACCCTGATTTTTTTTAAAGAAAATCCATAAACCCTTGAAGGAGTTATTGCCCTTTTTTCACAGAATTTTTTTAATTTTCGTATTTTTCGTCTTTTATTTCCAAAACTATAGAAGATGAAGGTTAAGTGTAAATTGATAAAATGTTTGCCATGTTGTGGGGACTTCAAAAGTGGTGTTGAAAATTGTTCATTGACTGCCATTTTCAAAATGGCCACCAAAAAAGGCGGGAAAATTCAACATTGTCCGATTTCAATGAAATTTGGTTTCCAAATAGATATTGATATTGCGACTTCAAAACCTGTGTTGAAAATTGATCGTTGAACGCCATTTTAAAATGGCCACCACAAAAGGCGGGAAAATTCAACATTATCCGATTTCAATGAAATTTGGTTTCCAAATAGGTTTTGATGTTGCATCTTCAAAACTGATGTAAAAAATTGTTCGTTGACTTCCATTTTCAAAATGGCCGCCAAAAAAGGCAGGAAAATTCAACATTGTCCGATTTCAATGAAATTTGGTTTCCAAATAGTTATTGATGTTGCAGCTTCAAAACTGATGTTAAGAATTGTTCGTTGAACGCCATTTTAAAATGGCCACTACAAAAGGCGGGAAAATTCAACATTGTCTGATTTCAATGAAATTTGGTTTCTAAATAGGTATTGATGTCGCAACTTTAAAAATGATGTTAAAAATTGTTCATTGACTGCCATTTTCAAAATGGCTGCCAAAACAGTTGGGAAATTTCAACATTGTCCTATTTCAATGAATATTTTTTGTCCAAATAGATATTGAAGTTGCGACTTCAAAAAAGATGTTGAAAATTGTTGGATGACCGCCATTTTCAAAATGACATCTCGATTTCAAAACTGGTGTCGAAAGTGGTCCTTAGCAAGAATGTTTTTTGTCAAATACTGTTCAAAATATTGGTGGTGTTCGAGGTCTGAAGATCAACTGTATAACTTACAATGTTACCATGATTGTGGCAACTGAAAGCCAGGTGAGCGATACAGGCTCTTGATAGCCACTAGTTTAATCAAGTGTTCACTTTTCTCAAAGTCAAAGATTGAAAAGCATACCCCTGGTACATCATTTCCAAGGTTTGATTGGTAAATTAGGGTATTTATGTCTAGAGAGCTATGTTTCTGCATTAGAAATGTTAATATAAATAGTACAGTATATAAGACTGATGGATGGTAATTGAAAAATGTCATTGATAATTTATTTTCTATTGACAGTTGGGATGAATGGGTACCTGAAACCAGAGTGTTGAAGTGTAATGATGCAGGCTTCCAGAAACAAAAAGAATTACAAAAAGCTCACATGTATGTTTTAAAGTGATGTCACTATGGCTATCTTGGCTATAATCATTCAATATAAAATAATTTTACTCCCTGCAGAGAAGTTGAGGGAAGGATTTGATTTACTTGATATTTCAGCTCACCTATAGGAAATGCATTGAAAGATGGTCTATTTGAAACCACATGAACAGTCATAACCAAATTTGATTATAATAGTCCTTTTGTAACTCTTTACAAAGTTATGATTTTATCCAATGACTGCCAGCTTGAAACATGCATATAGTTTAACACGGGACCCTATGCCATTGGAAATGCATTAAAAGATCTTCTATGAAAGTGCATTAACAATTTTAATTGTATTTTATCATAAAAGTACTTGGATGTTTCTCATCAAAATTGTTATTTTTATGTTTTTTACATCATCCAAGATGGCAACCAACATGCACAGGAAACATAAATTAAAGTATGACCACATTGAAAATGCTTTCAAAGTGCACCAGCAATTTCATTTAAATTCGACCATAATAGTTTTTGTCTTGCCTGCGACGAAAGTCGCTGAAGGCGAGACATAGGTATAGCAATCCGG
>MJUU01018502.1:4464-16958 GCA_002080025.1 Modiolus philippinarum | reverse complement strand
ATTCTCATATTGTACCATAGCTTAAGCTCCGCCTACTTCCATTGAGAAGGAATGTGAATTAGCACATATAGTACGATTTTATGGTACAACCACTGATTTCTCATATTAGACCATAGTTCGAGAACTTTAAACATTTAAAGTTTATTAATGCACGAAAACATCAAAGGAAAAAATGCAATTTATGTTACAATGGTTTGTTTACTTTAGTACATGTTTAATTGTTTTCAGTTTCTAAACCGGGAGGTGTGCGTGTTTTACATGATTTGATTGGATAGTGACGTCTCTGAGTAGTTATTTAAATCGTGACGTACGATGTTTGCTTGAAGAGGGAATTTCCAAGGTCATGTTTGTGCAGGTCAGTTAACTCGTCAATGCATTGTCCATACTGAATTTTGACGGCTTGTACCTCATGCATATCTTCAATATATGTGCAAATGATCTGCAAAAATAAAAACTTCTTAGCATAAAAACTGTAGGAGGAGTTGCACGGACGAACCATGTACCCCTTTGGATGGACGGAAAGGCGGGCGGACGGAAGACGGATGGACGGACAGGGGTAAAACAATATGCCCCCCACCTGACTTATCGTCGCGGGGCATAAAAATATCAGGACAGGAGAAGGCTGGAAAAAGTTAAACCAGTATGACATGTATGAATGAACATCTGATAATGCAATCTTTGATCCTGACTATTTTTTTCTCACTGAAAGCAATCCTGTATTTTTTAAGGTCCAGGCCAGAAATTCTTCAAGCCCCCCCCCCCCCCCCAAAAAAAATCACATGGTTGCTCTCTTATCATTGTTTTACAAAATGAATTCATCTTAATTTTCTTCCAGCTTAATTCATATCAATCACCTACCTTGTTGTTACATTTTGTTCATTCATTTAACAATACATTTCTTCATTCATTTTCTATAAACACACCTAATGGAAACTACACATATTTTCAATACATTTTGTTTTGTTTTAAAACATCTGGTAATTATCTGTTACATTATATATAATTTACATGTTAGAATGTTAGTGGCTGTCAACAAGGTAATTATAGCCCTGATAAGCCTCAGCTCAATCTGAGCTGTATTTTTCCCATTGTCGCTAACTGTATTTATGTTGTAAACAGCTAGTTGCTCACAAAATTTGAAGGGGGGTGGGGGGCTATAATGGTTTTTTTCTAAAAAAAATATTTTGGATCTGATTTTATGTGAAAAAAATATTTTGGCTGCCAAAATGATGAAAAAAAAAATTCTGAATGAGGCTTTCTGCCCAAAAAAATAATGTTAATTTTGAAAAAAAATATTTTGTTGATACGCGTGCAAAAAATAAATAATTTGTTTCGCGCGAAGCGCGAAAAAAATTTTCTGTCCAGAAAAAAAACCATAACCCCCCTTCAGGTTAAATGGTCGGTCCCTTACATGGCATGGATGTTGTCTTTATCGTTAAGCAAATTTCTTGTCTTAGTGATATAAATACACGAGCGACAATTGAAACAAGATAATTGGCAGGAAAGACAGTCAGGTATTTGATTAAATGTACTGTATGCCATTTGATTCATAACTTGAGCTAAAGAATGACCATATTCTTTTAAGAATATATATTTCATTTTGCAGAGAAAATTATTTTTGTCTATGATAATGTAACTATCATTCTAGTAAACGTGTATTATCCCTTACATCCGAGTAAAATAAATGCCTAAACGATAGACCCCGTGCAATTACTATGAACAAAATGTTGTTTTTTTTTTTTTGTTTTTTTTTTTGTTTTTTTTTTTCTTGTCACGATGCCAACCCACATCTCTTTGTGTATTATCTACAAAATCAGGTAAATGGGCATTATTGGCAAAGAGAATACACAGTGCACATTAATGTATTAATCTCCAAACCTATATATACATGTAAGTTTCATGAAATTGCAATCAGTGGTCAGGGAGCAGTAGTGAATACCAGCATCAGTTTACCATTGAGCTTAAATGAAAAAGTACAAAACATGTCAAAAATCTGGCAAAGGCGGTTAATTACTGAAGAGAATTGTCAAGAGGCAAAAAGACAAAGCAGGCGGAAAACCACTACAAAACTGTCGACCGCAATGGTCCTGACTTGGTTCAAGCATTTGAAAAGAAATGGTTAGAAAAGGGATTTTTGGAAAATCTAATTGTGCACATCTGCAATATGCAATTAATTCTTGCAGAAGTTTCACGAAATTTTAATCAGTGATTTCGGAGGAGTAGCGGACACTAGATTTTGGCTACAGAAAGACGGGCGGACTGACATAATAAAAACGCTATACATACATGTATGTACCTCCCGCTAAGCGGGGTATAATTGAGAAAATCTTTCTCAATATTTTATAAATATTAATTACCTGTTCAAGCTATGCAGAGATTATTCTATCGATTAGGGATTTTATAAACATTTAAATAATATGCTGTATTTTAATTTTTCATCTTCCTTTAATTGATATTTTTGTTCATTGTACCATAAAACAGGTAGTGTTACCCCAGTTAGAGTCTTGATAGAATTTCACGTAATATGAGGTAATATAACGATTTTCTATTTTTGTATAAAATCATTAATGCATACAATGATCAGATTAATGAGTCATTTATTTTCATGTTTGTTTGTACACAAATTTAAGGTCTTTATTATTCAAAAGTTTCCGGAATAAAAAGGATTTGTACAGTTTTCATTATGAAATGAGAGATTAGTAAGTATAAAAAAATACACTAACACTATTCTGAAGGGAAGGGGGCCTGGCAAATTTTGTCGAGAAAGAATAGTTATTTCAACATAAGTAGGTATGAAATTTTATTTTCAACTAGTTAGGGGTACGACTTGTTTTCTTTAATCATACAATGAAATATTATTTATTTTCATATTGATTGTGCCAGAATGTTTACAAAAACTGAGAGCCTGTCAGGATCAAATGGTCGTCCCCTTAACCGTCGGCATATTCAAGTGTATCCTTTTTTTGTTTCGTATTTAAAGAATGTTTGGTTTATAGTATCCTGAATCGACAAGGAAGTAATATAAACTAGAGGCTCTGAGACTGAGCCTGTATCGCTCACCTGACAAAATGCTTCTATGCCATGCATGACCAAAAATATGTTTATTACCAATGGGGTCTAATATTTAGCTGTGTTCTCCATAAGCACCTGTGTTTTTGTCTGATCCTATTGAAATGGGTTATTTTTGCAAAGGCCTTTCTATATAGTTAAATTCAGAGAAGATGATGAAAAGGATGACTTTCTCATACTCGGCTCCATTGTTTAACTATGTTCTGCAGTGCAGGCCATGTTTTTTGCCGGATGGAAATGAAATGACTAATTTTTTGTGAAGTACCTCCATAAATCATTCCTCTAAAGTTTGGTTGAACTGGTTTCAGTGGTTTCAGAGGAGAAAATAAAAATGTGATTTTCCCATAGAGTTAAATGTTAAACTTGGAATAGATTCAAATGTTAAACTATGTTCCATGCTGGTGGCCATGTTTTCTATTGGATTGTAACGAAATGAGCATTTTTTGTTAAGGACTTTTCATACATCATTCCTGTAAAGTTTGGTTGAAATTGCTTTAGTGGTTTCAGATGAGAAGATGAAAATGTGATTTTTCCCATAGGGTCCAATGTTAAACCTAAGTTCCGCGCTGGCGGCCATGTTTTTTATCTGACCGGAACGAAATGAGCAATCTTTGTAAAGGACCTTTAGTATATCATTCCTTTATAGTTTGGTTGAATTTTGCTTCAGTGTTTTCAGAGGAGAAGATGAAAATGTGATTTTCCCATAGAGTCCAATGTTAAACTATGTTCCGCACTGGCGGCCATCTTTTTATCCGATCGGAACACGATGAGCAATCTTTGTTAAGGACCTAAAGTACATTATTCCTGTAAAGGTTGGTTGAATTTGCTGGAGAAGATGAAAATATGATTTTTCCGATAGGGTCCAATGTTAAACCTACGTTCTGCGCTGGTGGCCAAGTTTTTTTATCGGATCGGAACGATATGAGCAATCTTTGTAAAGGATCCTTAGTACCTCAATCCTTTCAAGTTTGGTTGAATTTTATTCAGTGGTTTCAAAGGAGAAGATGAAATGTGATTTTCCCATAGGGTCCAATGTAAAACTATGTTCCGCGCTGGCGGCCATGTCTTTTCTCGGATTGAAACAAAATGAGCAATCTTCGTTTAAGGCCTCTAGTACACCATTCCTGTAAAGTTTGGTTGAATATGCTTCAGTGGTTTTAGAGAAGATGAAAATGTGATTTTTCCAATAGGGTCCAATGTTAAACCGAAGTTCCGCGCTGGCAGCCATGTTTTTATCCGATCGGGATGAAATGAGCAATCTTAGTAAAGGACCTTAAGTTCATCATTCCTGTAAAGTTTGGTTAAATTTGCTTCAGTGGTTTCAGAGGAGAAGATGAAAATATGATTTTTCCGATAGGATCCAATGTTAAACATACGTTCTGAGATGGCGGCCAAGTTTTTTTATCGGATCGAAATGAAATGAGCAATCTTTGAAAAGGACCCTTAGTACATCAATCCTGTAAAATTAGGTTGAATTTGCTTCGGGGGTTTCAGAGGAGAAGATGAAAATGTGATTTTCCCACAGGGTCCAATATAAAATTATGTAACGCGCTGGCGGCCATGTTTTTTATCGGATTGGAACAAAATGAGCAATCTTCGTTTAAGGCCTTTAGTACACCATTCCTGTAAAGTTTGGATGAATTTGCTTCAGTGGTTTTAGAGAAGATGAAAATGTGATTTTTCCAATAGGGTCCAATGTTAAACCGAAGTTCCGCGCTGGCGGCCGTGTCTTATATCCGATCGGAATGAAATGAGCAATCTTAGTAAAGGACCTTTAGTATATCATTCCTTTTTTAGTTTGGTTGAATTTTGCTTCAGTGGTTTCTGAGGAGAAGATGAAAATGCGATTTTCCCATAGGGTCCAGTGTTAAACAATGTTCCCCGCTGGCGGCCATGTTTTTTGTCGGACTGGAACACAATAGTATATCATTCCTATAAAGTTTGGTTGAATTTGTTTCAGTTTTTTAAGAGCAGGAGCTATAAATATGATTTTTCCCATAGGGTCCAATGTTAAACCTTAGTTCCGGGCTGGCGGCCACGATTTTAAGCGGATCGGAACGAAATGAGCAATCTTTGTAAAGGACCTTTAGTACACCATTCCTGTAAAGTTTGGTTGAATTTGCTTCATTGGTTTTAAAGGAGAAGATGAAAATATGATTTTTCCAATCGGGTCCAATGTTAAACCGAAGTTCCGCGCTGGCGGCCACTTTTTTTATCCGATCGGAATGGAATGAGCAATCTTTGTAAAGGACCTTAAGTTCATAATTCCTATTAAGTTTGGTTGAATTTGCTTCAGTGGTTTCAAAGGAGAAGATGAAAATGTGATTTTCCCATAGGTCCAATGTTAAACTATCTTCCGCGCTGGCGGCCATGTTTTTATCGGATTGGAACACAATGAGCAATGTTTGTCAAGGACCTTTAGTACATCATTCCTGTAAAGTTTGGTTGAATGTGCTTCAGTGGTTTCAGATGAAAAGATAACTAGAGGCTCAGAGACTGAGCCTGTATCGCTCACCTGACAAAACGCTTCTATGCCATGCATGACCAAAAATGATCATGTTTTTACCAATGGGGTAGGGTGTTTAGGTATGTTCTCAATTAGCACCCGTGTGTTTTGTCTGATCCTATTGAAATGTGTAATTTTTGCAAAGGACCTTCTATACATTTAGTATAATTTGCTTTAATTGTTTTGAGAGAAGATGATAAAAAGAATGGTTTTTGTCTCGCCCGCGACGAAAGGCGCGGAAAGCGAGACATATGCGTACAAAGTATGACGGCGGCGGCGGCGGTGTAAACTTTCATGTTAAGTTTTTGTGATTAGGTCACTTTCTCAGTAACTATAAGTGGTAGGTCATTGATATATGGTATGTAGGTTGGTCTTGAGTAGTACATGACAGTCTGTCATATGGCTTTTGTCTGTGACCTCAATTTCACGGTCTAGTGAGCATGTTTAGTTTTTGTAATTAGCTCATTTTCTCAGTAACTATAAGTGATAGGTCAATGATATTTGGTATGTAGAAGTATATGACAGTCTGTCACATGGCTTTTGTCCTTGGTCTCAATTTCACGGTCCAGTGATCATGTTAAGTTTCCTAGTATTTATTAATGTAAGGTCAATGATATTTGGTATGTGGGTTTATCTTTGATGGAAGATGACAGCCTGCTATTTTGTTTTAGCCCTTGACCCCATTTTCACGGTCTAGTGAACATGTTTGGTTTCTCGGTATCTATCAGTAGGTTACTGATATCTGGCATTTTGGTTTTGGGTGATACATGACAATCTTCTGTATTGCTTTTGTCAGTTAATCTAATTTCACAGTCTACCGAACATGTTAAGTTTTCAGATTTAGGCAGTTTGAGTTTTCACATCAGTTTTGCGACCAAGTAGGGACGGGTGAGACATCAATTTGGGTCCACACTTGTCTCATACTGGGCTCCAATGTGAAACTATGTTCTGCACTTGAGGCAATGTTTTTGTCGGATAGAAATGAAATGTGCAATTTTTGTAAAGTAACTTCAGTCATCATTCCTGTGAAGTCAGGTTGAATTTGCTTCAGTGGTTTCAGAAGAGTAGATGAAAATGTGATTTTCCAATAGGGTCCAATGATAAACTATGTTCCGTGCTAGCAGCCTTGTTTCTAACGGATTGTAATGAAATGAGCAATCTTTGTTAAGGACCTTCTATTCATCCTTTCTGTAAAGTTTGGTTGAATTTGCTTATGCAATTTCAAAGGAAAAGATGAAAATGTGATTTTTATAGGATTAGATCGAAATGAGCTATCGTTGTAAAGGACCTTCCATTCATCATTCATGTAAAGTTTGGTTGAATCTACTTCAGTTATTTCAGAGGAGAAGATGAAAATGTGATTTTCCCAAAGGATCCTATGTTAAACCATGTTCCGTGCTGGTCGCCATGTTTTTCGTCGGATCAGAATGAAATGAGCCATCTTTGTTAAGGACCTTTACGTCGTTTGGTTCAATTGGCTTCAGCCGTTTCGGAGCAGAATATAAAAATATGATTTTTCCCATAGGGTCCAATGTTAAACCTAAGTTCCGCGCTGGCGGCCATGTTTTTCGTCGGATCGGAACGAAATGAGCCAATCTTTGTTGAGGACATTAAGTACATCACTCCTGTAAAGTTTGGTTCAATTGGCTTCAGCCTTTTCAGAGCAGAGGATGACAATATGATTTTTCCAACAGGGTCCAATGTTAAACCTAAGTTCCGCGCTGGCGGCCATGTTATTTATCGGATCGGAACAAATGAGCCATCTTTGTTGAGGACCTTAAGTACATCACTCCTGTAAAGTTTGGTTCAATTGGCTTCAGCCTTTTCAGAGCAGCAGATGAAAATATGATTTTTTTCCCATACGGTCCAATGTTAAACTTAAGTTTCGCGCTGGCGGCCATGTTTTTTTATCAGATTGGAAGGAAATGAGCAATTTTTGTGAAGGACCTTCCATACATCATTCCTGTAAAGTTTGATTGAATCTGCTTCTGTTATTTCAGAGGAGTAGATGAAAATGTGATTTTCCCATAGGGTCCTATGTTAAACCATGTTCTGTGCTGGCCACCATGTTTTTCATCGGATTATAACACAATGAGCCATCTTTGTTAAGGACCTTTAGTATATCCTTCCTGTAAAGTTTGGTTCAATTTGCTTAAGCCTTTTCAGAGCAGAAGATGAAAATATGATTTTTCCCATAGGGTCCAATGTTAAACAGAAGTTCTGCGCTGGCGGCCATGTTTTTTATCGGATCGGAACAAAATGAGCAATCTTTGTAAAGGACCTTCCATACATCATTCCTGTAAAGTTTGGTTGAATTTGCTTCAGTGGTTTCAGAGGAGTAGATGAAAATGTGATTTTTCCAATAGGGTCCTATGTTAAACCATGTTCCGTGCTGGCAGCCTTGTTTTTCGTCAGATCGGAACGAAATGAGCCGTCTTTGTTAAGGACCTTAAGTACATCATTCCTGTAAAGTTTGGTTCAATTTGCTTCAGACTTTTCAGAGCAGAAGATGAAAATGTGATTTTTCCCATAGGGTCCAATGTTAAACCTAAGTTCCGTGCTGGCGGCCATGTTATTTATCGGATCGGAACGAAATTGGCATTCTTTGTAAAGGACCTTCCATACATCATTCCTGTAAAGTTTGGTTGAATTTGATTCAGTGGTTTCAGAGGAGAAGATGAATATGTGAAAAATTAACGGAAGGACGGACGGACGGACGACGGACGCCAAGTGATGGCAATAGCTCACACTGACCCTTTGGGTCAGGTGAACTTAAAATGTGATTTTCCTATAGGGTCCAATGTTAAACTATGTTCCCCGCTGGCGGCCATGTTTTTTATCGGTTTAGGACACAATGAGTAATCTTTGTTAAGAACCTTTAGCACAGTTTGGTTGAATTTGCTTCAATGGTTTCAGAGCAGGAGATCAAAATGTGTTTTTTCCATAGGGTCCAATGTTAAATCTAAGTTCCGTGCAGGTCGCAATGTTTTTTATAGGATCGGAACGAAATGATCAATCTTCATTAAGGACCTTTAGTACATCATTCCTGTAAAGTTTGGTTGAATGTGCTTCAGTGGTTTCAGAGGAGTAGATGAAAATGTGATTTTCCCATAGGGTCCAATGTTAAACCTAATTAGTTCCGCGCTGGCGGCCATGATTTTAAGCGGATCGGAACACAATGGGTAATCTTAGTAAAGGACATTATTCCTGTAAATTTGGTTGAATTTGCTTCAGTGGTTTCAGAGGAGAAGATGAAAATGTGAAAAGTTAACGGACGACGGACGGACGAACGGACGACGGACGCAAAGTGATGGCAATGGCTCACACTGACCCTTCGGGTCAGGTGAGCTTGAAAGAGAACTGAGGATTTGTGTAATGTGCTTATTGATTATGTAAAAGATTCATTTGTTCGTGAAATACATGTTTTTTGGGGTTTTTTTTGAAAATTAGGAAATATGATAATTTTAACTAAGAAATGTCATCTTGGGGGCAGTACTGAGATATAAATTGTTGAAATCGTTTATAGATAATTTGAACCAACTATAAGGGAGATTGGGCCCACTTGATGGCTTGACAAGAATAATTTGATTCTTAATTTCGGGAGTAAAAATATTATGATTAGCTTCAAAATGAATAAAAAAATAAGCGAAGGAAGGACATTAACCATACAAGGTAATACATGTTAAAAAAAGTCTCAATGGTCGAGCCTTGCACGGTGAAAGGTCTGTCTCACTTCCTCTACTGAAATTTTTACAATGTCGGCTTTATTTAAATAATTTGTAATATGATTTTTAAAATTTTCTTTGATCTTTCAATGCTCTAAAGGCCGATATTCAGTGTAGAATGCATTAATTTCACTATTTGGAAGTTATTGCACTGTAGAAAAGTTCAGTTCCTGTACACAATACAAATACAATGGGATAGGAGGGGCTTAATTCAGTGCATTAAATTCATGCAAATTAGATGATAATGCATTGCTTGACTCCTCCCTCAGAAAATTCCAAAGCCAATGACATTCATCTGGTTTCTTTTATTATTGTAAACAGCTAATGTTTGTAAATAACTGTCTTTATTATTGTAGTGCCTATGGCATGGAAATTTTACTCTGGCCTTTCTTGTCAGAAAGACGATTTTTATAATTATGTTCTTTTTTTACATGTCTTTTATTCAAAATTTGTCAAAATTTTCAAGTTTACTCTTCTTTTGTTCCAAGCTGTGCCCCCCTGCCAAACAGCGAATTGCCATTCAAATTTAGTTATTTACAGGAGCAATTCCTGTTACTAGTATTTTATAGTCGAGGAACGTTTATGGTCTGAAGATACAACACACATTGCAAATGTCTTTTCTAAAAAAGGAACCTTATAACTCAGTATGGACAGAAGTCCCAGGTTCCTCTGCCCACGGTCCTAGCAAATAGAAAAAAGGCCGCCAGCATAGCAGTGGGACCGATGTATGACCGATGTAACTGTTCATTAAAATGCAGAAACTAAGTGCTAATTATGTAAAGATGAAGGGACGACCATTTGATTTCTCGGGGGGGGGGGCGATTTTACCTAGAAAAATTATTTATTTTCATGTCCATCTCAAACAATTATTTTCGCAAATTGCCACATCGAAATCATGTATTTGTTTTGCAACATTTTTGGGGGGTTTAAAATCAAACCCCGAAAATCAGAGGATTGTCCCTTTATTGTTGTGTACCGTTTACAGTACAGAAACGTTTTGTGTTGTATCTACAAAATACCTATTATGTAAACATATGAGTGAAAGCAGCTTTTGGTTTTCTGGGAATTGGGGGGGGCTTTGATTTTTTTTTCAAATAAATAGTTGTTTGATTTTGAATTTTGAGATATTATTAAATTGAGCGGGTGAAAAAAAAAACAGATGCAGTATATTTCTCCAAACAAGGTACGTACGTGTGTGAGAAAAAACATCCAAAAATAAAACACCTAATTACCTTACAAACTGCAACGCAACAGTACCTCTCGTTTTAAATCACGTGTTAATTATCCCCGCCGCACGCGATACGGGGATATGGTAATGCCGGGCGTCCGTCCGTCCGTCCGCCTTGTAAGCGCTCTAGCATGCTTATTTCTCATCGGATTTTGATAAAATTTATACAGTAGATTTAGTTAAGGATGCCTCAAGCGAGTTCGAAGATGAGTCCTGGTCGAATATTTTTGTAGGAGTTATGCCCCTTTTTAACTTTGAAAATTGACAAAATATCCTTGTAAGCGCTCTAGCAATTTTTTTTCTCTTTGTATTTGGATAATATTTACACAGTAGCTTAAGTTCATGGATACCTCAAGCGAGTTCGAAGATGATTTTTGTAGGAGTTATGCCCCTTTTCAGCTCACCTGGCCTAAAAGGCCATGTGAGCAATTGCCATCACTTGGCGTCCGTCGTCGTCCGTCCGTCCGTCGTAAACATTTTCAAAAATCTTCTCCTCTGAAACCGCTTGGCCAATTTTAACCAAACTTGGCCTGAATCATCACCAGGGTATCTTGATTCAAAATTGTGTTCGATTAGTCCGAGGACTAAACAACATGGCTGCCGTTACTAAAAATAGCACATAGGGGTAAATTGCTGTTTTTGGCAAATAACTCAAAAACCATTACAGATATCAAAAATCTGACATGGGGTAAAAAGTGATCAGCATGACAAGATCTACCTGCCCTGCAATTTTGAAGAAAATCGGAAAACCCGTCTTGGAGTAATTGCCCTTTTTCCGTGAAAATTTCAAAATTTTGATATTCTTTATTTTTTATCGCAAAAACTGTAACAGATAGAGGTCAACTTTAAATTGCAAAAATGATCAGCATATCAAGATCTACCCACCTTGAAAGAAGAAAATCTGACTACCCATATAGGAGTTTTTGCCCTTTATTGGTCAAATTTAAGAAATTTGATACTTTTTGTCATCAATTTAAAAAATCTTCTCCTCAGAAGCCACTGGGCCAATTGTTACCAAACTTGACCTGAATCATCACCAGGGTAAACAGTTTTAAAATTGTGTTCGATTAGTCCGAAAACCAAGCAACATGGCTGCTATTACTAAAAATAAAACAATGGGGTAATTTGCATTTTTCGCAAATAACTCGAAAACCATTACAGATATCAAAAATCTGATTGGGAGTGAAAATAATCAGCATGTTAAGATCTACCCGCCCTGCAATTTTAAAGAAAATCCGAAAACTAGTGTTGGAGTTATTGCCCCTTTTCCATGAAATTTTCTAAATTTTAATATATTTTTTTTACTTTAAAAAGCGTAACAGATAAAGGTGAAGTGTAAATTGCAAAAAGGTTCAGCATATCAAGATCTACCCGAACTGAAATTTTGAAGAAAATCCAAAAATCTTTGTAGGAGTTGTTGCCCTTTTTCATGGAATTTTTTAATTTTCATGTTTTGTCGTCTTTTATATCCATAACTAGAGAAGATGAAGGTTAAGTGTAAATTGATTAAAATGTTTGCCATGCTATGGCAACTTGTAAACTGGTGTTGAAAATTGTTCATTGACCACCATTTTCAAAATGGCTTCCAAAAAAGGCGGGAAAATTCAACATTGTCCGATTTCAATGAAATTTGGTTTCCAAGTGGATATAGGAGGGTTTTTAAACACCAGGGGGCGTTGCGATTATGCCTAGATAATAATAATAATAATAATAATAATATTCTTTATTTCAAGAGGGTTACACAGTTAGTAATACAACTAATCTTCCCTGAGATACACTTCCTGGAAACAATACTGAGTTGAAAACAAAAGGGTTTATGAGTTGATATGAATAGAAAATTCTGATATTTTATTAAATAAATGTACACATATTTCGATTGCTATTTTAATTTAAGTGTTTAAATATCCTAGAAAAACTTTATCAATATTTATATTTCAGCATTAAATTGATTTTTTTTTTAAATTTT
>MJUU01018501.1:47315-64966 GCA_002080025.1 Modiolus philippinarum | reverse complement strand
AAGGGACCAGACTTGCAATTTTGCATTATATGTAAAATTTTTATTTTTCATCTTATTTTAATAGTTTTTTTCTATTTTTGACCTGTTTGATTTATATCTCTCATTGTATCTGAGCTATAAGTAGTCAAAGCGGGCCTATCTTGCAATTCTGCAAATAAACCTAAAATTTTTTATTTTTCATCAAATTTCAATGGGACTTTTTCTGTCTATTCCTTTTGATGTACGCTTTCAATTTTTTGTCAACAGACTTTATGTGGCTGATACCATCTCTGAGTTAATAGGGATCAAAATCGCTGTTTTTTATAATTTTCATTAGTTTGGTGTCCATCCAATTACTGTTTCAAGCTCCTTATTGTGTCCATCTAATTACTGTGTCAGACTCTTTTCTGTGTCCACATTCCATTAAAATTACACTTGTTAAAATTTCAGTGATCAGCATGTTGCGGTCGTATCATGCTTCGCTCGGCGTAGCCCTTTATTTAAATATGTTATCATGCATATGTCTTGTCGACTTGCTTTTCTTTCCAATTTTAGATTGTGGTAAGTGAATGCGCGATGAAAAATTGATTGTTTTATGAATCAATTGCGATGTTCCTCTTATTTTGCCTTTCGTATTCACTAGAATGGAGCTATGAAATTCATATATTACTCCATTTTTGTTTCGATTGAATTTAACAAATAAAGTGTTGTTTCAAATCAAAATATTTATTTGATATTGAAATCTGAACTAAAAGTCAATGTGATTTAAAAAAAAGTTTATATTCAATTTGTGTTCTTGTGTTGATTCAGCGCACTTTAATATAATAAGATACATTGGCAACTTATGTCTCGCCATATTGTTATAAGCTCCATAGAATAAAATTATAAAATTACACATATGCAGTGCCTCCGGAATTTTAGACATTTTTGATGGGCAAACATTTTAGTCATTAGCTGTCGTGACTGAAACGGTAGATGATATACAAAGTATACTAATCTTTTACAGAGTGATCGGAATAAAGAACTTGAGAGTGGCTGATGCTTCTGTTATGAGGAACGTACCATCAGCAAACACTAATGCTGCCTGTATGATGATCGGTGAAAAAGCAGCAGATATGATTAAACAAGACAGGCATGCCAAAAATAATGTTGATATCGGCAATGGTTTCGTTGCAATCGGTTAATAAATCTTTTCAACTTACAACGTTCAGAATAATGTAGTCAAAGACTGAAAACACAATGTATATTCAACGTTTAGTTTTTAAATATTTACCGAAGAGTATGCCAATACCATGGAAGAAATTTCCCGATATCATTGTTTTATTTCGATTGATTAATATTTGTTCTAATATGACTCTCTTCATTGGCTTTGGAAACAAAGCTATGTTCTAATTCCAACAATATTTTTTAGCACATGCGTATATATCTTTTACAAAAGGACATTCGTAATGTGTGTCACATTTTATTCACTCAATATTCATGTGTAAATAAAGTTTTAAATAATGAATCACCCAAAAGCTGCATCAAATAATGACAATATTAGAAATTTACAACAGATACTGAATTTTAGACTCGGAACTGAAATTGACATAACCGTAACCTAGCAACAAAATTGTTGTTATTATGAAATCTTATCAATGTTGCATATCATGCTCTACAATTTAGATATAAAAAATAATAATTTTTAACGTAAATAAAAGTATTCATATGAGTTTTATTCCTTTTCTTTTCTGTTTTGGCTTCAAAAATAACATAACCAAGCAGTCTTATAAATCAGAAATACAACCAGCTCACATTTATACCCGCTTCGATTTTAAAATATCCGTATTTTATATTTTTACAATAGATTATTTGTATTAATTCATAAGCTTATGAGCAACTTGTATTAATAAAACAACGAATATACATTTCTCTATATACATTTATGTGAGTTTGTATGCAGTTTTCCGACATATTCTAATTCTGGTGTCAAACCCAATATTGCCCTCTAAGAGCCGCTTCGATGTTCAAAACACTTGTTAAATATATTAGAATCGAAATAGATTATTGCAATTGGGCTCTATGCGAATTAGAACATGGTCAGACCTTATATTTGTCTTCATTTTATACCTCGCTGATAGCGAGGTATAAAAATATTTCTTAATTTTTGAATATATAAAACAGTTGTTTAATTTTGTAGCCAACCCATCCCAATTATAATTTTTATATGTGTTTTTTTTCACTTGAACGGTTAAGGCATGCAAACCCACCTCACACAGGAATTAGCCAACCACAAAAGTTGAGTTTTATACAACAATCGAAAGTTCAAATAAATGGCAAGGGCGCTTTTAGCATGAAAACTTTTGTATTTTTAAAGTGCTGAGGATTCTGTAAGTTTAGAAAAAATACGTACAAGGGATTGAAGAATACATGTATTGAACTTTTTTTTAAATAGATGCAACTCTTGAAATGACAAGTTCACATGACCTCCGTAAGGAATAACTAGTCACGTCGACAGGGTTAACGTCTCTTGCTATGTATGCATCACCTGTTATTTGAGGAATTATATGTTCCAGGTAAAAACTGAAGCTAATATCTGTTTCCCAGATGACAACAGATCTTTCCCTTTATAGCTAAAGTTTGTTTTTCCCCTTCCATATTTGACTTTGCTACCGGAGTTGACATGTTCAACACGGCGGGTGTTTCCAAAGAAGCAGGATATGCTTACTCCATCGATGCACTTGATCCCATTCATGGTTTTTATTTGAAAAATAAAGGAAAAAGGGTAAGGAGAAAACATCCGATCTCCAGGTTGAAAGGACCCCCAAAAAATTTAGGTCCATTTATTTGGTCCGTTTTGTTCATCTGTATGTGTGCCTTCATTTTTCTTTTCTGTCC
This sequence comes from Modiolus philippinarum, assembly GCA_002080025.1. Classification (NCBI taxonomy): domain Eukaryota; kingdom Metazoa; phylum Mollusca; class Bivalvia; order Mytilida; family Modiolidae; genus Modiolus; species Modiolus philippinarum. Next base: position 62,110 of record MJUU01018501.1, on the reverse strand, counting down.
CGTACTCGTGTGGTGTTCTTGTTTCTTGGTGTTTCCGATGTTACCGTTGTCCCTGAATCGTTCGTTTTTTTAACTGACCGTTCGGTTCTCACTTATTTTACTACCCTAAAACAAGTGAAGTCCAATACGGGATTAAGTCTTGTTAGATAAGGAAAAAATTCTATTACTATACGAAAAATACATCAGTACATTGAGAGGGAATCACTGATTAACAAACACTGTTGAGCTAAGGGGGATTTATATTAAATCTATTGTAGCGCTTCAGATTAATTGTTTTTCGTCAATTAAAATTTAGTTAAAGAATCTTCATTTAGGAAAAATTATAAGTATACGCTTCAATTTCAAAAATAGTTTGTATTTAGGTGGTATGTATTTATTTTAATAGGCCAGGAATCATTTTTACTTGGATTTGAGGCGATCGTTTCTGCATTCAGTTACACGAGAGTTCCTATCTCAAAAGTCCCGTACTGTTAGGATAAAAAGACTGCAAAGGCTAGGATGAAAAATTCCATGTTAGATCTTTAGTCTCTCTTTCACTACACCGTATAACCCAAACGAACGCCGAACGTATAAAAATAAATTTTATCCATTCGTCTCCGTTCATATACGTTTGTCGTCCGTTCTTTATCCGGTGAATGCTTTATAAGTACGGTGATGTCCGTTTTGTACGGTGAGAAATTTTGAACATATTCAAAACTTGGAACGAACAAATATAGCACAAAATGTACGGTAGGATTACGTTTTGTTCGGTTCTCATGCGTTGTAATTACGTTATTCATTCGTTACTTGTCCGTCTTGCATCCGTTCATGTGCGGTAGATTAAATTGGTTAAACGGACTTTTAGCGAAGAGATAACGGATAAACCGTTCGAGTTCCGGACTTACAGCGGAAACCAAAAGAACGAGCACCGATCGAGCGAATAGAACGAATTTATAAAAATATATGTCGTGCAATGGCCAATATCAAATGTAATAAACAAAATAAGAATCGTAAAAGTGGGCCATAATTACAGGATAGTAGGGAGAAAATATAAAATTTAAAAAATCAAAAAAGCTAAAAATCAAAAGAAAGGAACAAAAAGAAAGGCCCATAATTTCGACCTTATGGCTTAAACTATGAGGCAGCGGGACGAACAATACATGTTGTGCAAATAAACTAAATGTAAACATTTAAATATAAAAAAGATAATAAAAAAGAAAAACAGCTAAAAATCACAAGAAAGGAACAAAAGGGAAGACCCATATTTTCGACCTTATGAGGCAACCGGACTGAAAACCATGATAATGATCCTGCCAGAACGACTGAAAAGTAACAAAGTGACAAAATTTATCTGGTTGCACCATAGTTTGAGACCATTAAGCCAATAAATTGAGCCATACTCTCTGTTCCTTTCTTCTGATTTTTAGCTGTTTTTTTTATTATCTTTAACATTGTAGATTTTGTTCTTTTTACCTTTTAAAATATGGTCTACTTTTACCATTTTTATTTTGCTTCAAACGACTTTACAACGGCTGCTTAATTTGTGGACACCCAATAAAAGGTGCTGTACACTGCCCTTTTTAAAGTTGTTTATTTAATGTAGTAATTGCAAGAGTTACGCAGTGTTTGTTGATTTGTATTTACATTGTAACATTATTCTGACATATACCCAAAACATCAAAATCGAAAAATTATGCGTTTTCTTGTCGTTTAAAAACGTTATATGAGTTAAGCAGTATCCGCTATCATAGAGACTGTATAACTTTAACCCGATCTTGGTCTTGAGTATCTTCACTGGCATTTTCGCCTTGGGTCGTTGGTGGAGAAGGTTAACTGTAACTTGACAATTCTTTTCTTAGGTTATTCTCTTACCTTTCTCTTCGGTGACATTTTGGGAAAATGAATTGAATTGGTTAAATATTTTACGAAAGGATATGGAGTAAATGAAGATGAGACCATAACACATGTGCACACCGTAATGATTATCTGTGTAAAATATAAAAGACACAGGCATCGTCTTTCAAAATCGATAGTTTTACATAGTACCTATTCAATTCGTTTTAGTCCGTGCTCGTACGGTACGTTTTCGTTAGTAATTCGTTTTATTCGGTACTCGTCCGGTATGTCACCGTCATAAATATGTTTTATTCGGTGTTTGTCCTGTAGGATTCCGGTGTCAGTTCGGTGAGAGACGGTTTATTCGGTGCCAGGACTCTGCATGTACGGTGTACTTACTGTAAACCTCCGGTTTTTGTGTGTTTTCATCATAATTCGTGAAAGAACAAAAATATTAACCACCGAACAAAAATGATTTTCATCCGTTCCTCATACGTTTGTGTTATACGGTGTAGTGTAGAGCAGCTTTATATACATGTTTGTTACAAGTTGTGAAACTGTTACATTATATTGTTCAGCCTACTAGTGATTGTGAACATACAACTATGTAGAGTGTCAATTTCTAGTGTCCTTCCTTATATCTCTGAAAGAGTAATTTCTCGTAAGTAATAGGCATTGAAGACACATTTCCAGGTAAACATATTCTCTTATTTTTCAATCACCAACGTTAATGGAGTTCACCCTTGTTTTGGATCATTTTTTTATTTCATTAAGTCACCCAGACGTAGTCGTGGTGACATGTTGTTATTCTACGTTTCTTCTGATCATTCTTCTTTTTTTCTTCTTCAAATAATTCTTGCCCGATCGATTATTTTAAAATTGGCTGAATGGAATTATTTCAAAATTTGCACAAAGTTGGAACACCATATGAAGTTGTATGCTGTGCGTTTAAAATTTTCAAAATGGCCGCCAATTTACGCTGAAAAATTGGGGATTCTATATCTCAGGAACTGCTCAGAGGAATTAGTTCATATTTTGTATAAATGTTCAGTAAGATGAGAGGAAGGAATTTATGCGAAAAAAAATGTTTCAAAATGGCTGCGATTTCCAAGATGGCCGCCAAAATACGTAAAAATTTAAACTTTGTCCGATCTCGATGAAAATTGATTTCTAGGTAGATACTGAGGCTTTGAATGAGATGGAATCATCGAATTAGTTGTTTGAGTTACATCGGCTATTGCTTGTTATTGCAAATTAGTTAATTGTTTTTATGCTTCATCGTTATATTTTTATTCGGTTCCCAATGTCCACAGCTATCTGAGTCTACTTAATTCGTTTAACTTTTACAATGTAGTATTAGTTCTGCTTTTAAGTTTCCAAAACGAAATTTGGGGAGACTTATTGTTTTTACTCCGTTTCTGCTTATTATTTTCATTATGTCGCGCCAGACGTAGTCGAGGAGACATATTGTTACTGTATTGTTTCTTGTTTTTTTTATTATTTTCTTTTCTTTTCTTTATGTTCTTCTAATGATTTTTTCCGTGCTTATTTCAGGCAACGGCTTGATGTAATGAAATGAAACTTGGCATGCAGTTAGATCTCCATAGCGAGAAGTTCAGGCACCCCCCACATAAAACTTCAAAATGGCTGCCATTTCCAAGATGGCCCCATTTTATGTTAAAATATGGAATTCAATATCTCAGGAATTGTTTTATAGAAATTGTTCATATTTTGCCTAAGATAAGAGGATTAAATGAATCTAGCATCGGTGAAAAGGCAAGATCACCCAAGGGTAAGATTTTAATATTTCTCTGACGAGGCTTTCCGAGTCAGAGAACCATTGAAATCTTACCCGATGGTGTCTGAGATTTCAAAATCTTGTATTTTCAACGTTGTTTGATTTATTTTCTCACTTTTGTTCACAATAACGTCTTTCGGTGCCGTCAAGTTGTCCTTACCATCCGCCATTACTTGGCGACTAACCATGACGTCAATGACGTCATAGTACGCACGACGCTGTCTCACATGGGATGCTGTGAGACAATATGAATCTAACACGGGTGGGTGTGCGAGACAAGGAAATCTCACACACCCAAGGGCAAGATTAAGGTTGTCTCTGACGAGGCTTTGCCGAGTCAGAGACTACCTAATCTTGCCCGAGGGTGTGTGAGATTTACCTTGTCTCGCACACATACCCGTGTTTGATTTGTTTTCTCACCCTGCCAACACGAACGGGCAGTTGCTCATTTTGACATTGGACATCATGTTTTGTACTACTAAACATATATGCTGGATTTCTGTTGACACTAAATAATTCAAAACATAATACATTACACAATTATTTACTTGGCTTACTGCGGCTTTTCATTTTTGTCTACTTATACACTGAAATCGTTGATCTGAAATTTGACCTTCCCGACTTTTGTTTACTTACGGGAGTTACGTCCCCTATCATGGCGTCATAAGATTCAAGCGGGATTTTTGAATGTTGAGTATAACGTTATTTTTAGAATTATCTGGTACATATAATAGGTGTCAAGAGTAAAAGACACAGTTTTATAAGTCGACGTTGTTTGAAAATGTGCTTATCTAAAAAGGAAAGACATAAAGAAAGTGCATTATGAATGTCAAGCAGATACAAAAATCGCGGGAAAAAGATCGTGTAAGTGTTCTCACCCAGGCGGTTGGGTGAGACGGAAAATGGGTGGGTGAGACGGAAAAATCTCACCCAGGCATTGGTTACATAGAAAGCACTACAGGTAGGGTGAGAAAGAAAAATCTCACACCGCTAAAAATAGGAACTGACCTGTCTCGAAAGTGAGAATAATACAATCTAACACCATTGAAAGTGCGAGATCGAGAAATCTCGGACACCCAAGGGTAAGATTTCAATATTTCTCTGACGAGGCTTGCCGAGTCAGAGAATCATTGAAATCTTACCCGAGGGTGTCTGAGATTTCTTAATCTTGAATTTTCAACGGTGTTTGATTGTTTTTCTCACAAAATACAAGTTTCTGTATAACAAGACTCAAGTTGGCGTCCGCCATGTCTAAGCAACTTACTATGACGTCGATAACGTCATAATGTATTTCCGCACGTGAAATTCTTATCTCACCCGTGGGTTGAGACAAGGATATCTCAAACGGCTAAAATAGGTACTGGCTTGTCTCAAATGTGAGAAAATTTGAATCTATCACGGGTGTGTGTCCGAGACAAGGAAATCTCACACACCCAAGGGCAAGATTAAGGTTGTCTCTGACGAGGCTTCGCCAAGTCAGAGCCTACATAATCTTGCCCGAGGGTGTGTGAGATTTACCTTGTCTCGTACACATACCCGTGTTTGATTTGTTTTCTCACCCTGGCAACACGAACGGGCAGTTGGTCATTTTGACATTGGACATCATGTTTCGTACTATCAAGCATAAGGTTGGATTTCTGTTGACACTAATTAATTCAAAACATAATATATTACAGGGACCGTGCAATAGTCCGAAGGTTCATCGGTCCGACGGCGCATTGGTCCGAAGGTCCATTAGTCCGAAGGCCCAATGGTCCGAAGGTCCATTAGTCCGAAGGTCCAATAGTCCGAAGGTAAATTTTTGGCTTTAATTAAGATATATAGGGTAACTTGATCATATTTGAAAACTTTAATTATGGCATGCAACAAGAATATGCCTAACCTGAACTAAAATCACTTAAGGCGAGGTATTACTGTTCTAGATTAGGCATATAAATAATTAAGACTAGGCATACATACTTCAAGCTAGACATAATTATATTTTAGGCTTAGAATAAATTCAGGCTGGCAAAATAATATTTAAGTCTATGCAAAAAAAATATTTCAGTCGAGGCAAAATGATATTTAAGTTTAAGCATAATTACCCCCCCCCCTTCCCCCACTGTAAACTAAGTTTATGGTGTATACATGAATCACCTTGTCTTTCTGTCTGCCTGTCTGTCTGTGGTTACCTCCTCTTAAACCATTTGAAGGAACCTGATGAAACTTTACACAAAGTTAGAAGGATATGCTTCTGTGCATGAAGGATAAAGATTAATGTCCGTCACCATGAAGGGGAGATAACTGCACATTTACATTTCATTGAATTGCCTCGTAAGGGGATCTAAGAAATTTGACATTTCGTTAATGCTTTGTCGAAGTCATTATGAATAAGGATAACGGCTCGACATGTGCATACATGTATGAAAAGTCAAAGACAGTCAGTGAAGTGATGGGGTTGTTTTGGTTATCGAATATATTGACTATATAAGTATACAAACCGAATTTATGTATGATTTAAGTTACTTTTGAAAATTATTACTTAATTGTTTCTTTGTGCATGTTAGCACTTTAATCTAATGTGGAGAAATAAAGACATTCATTAATTCGCCAAACACCGACATTCTTTGTCGTGCATAACTTTTGTCATCCTTTATTTATCCACAAATGCATGCTGTATGCCTTTCAATTAGTTTTTACTTACTTTTAGGAGTTTCCAAGCTTTACCATGTAAACACAGACATTAGTCCATGACATGCATAAATATAACGATTATGTGAACCAAAATAGCAATGAAATTTTAAATGACCAAACTTGCAGAATGTCAGCAATAAAGTGCATTGTTTCCAAATATTTTTTATTTGATTAAGAAATTTATAGTAATGTGACACATGTCTTTCCTATTTCAACTATATTTCTCTATGCATAATATGTATCATTGGTTCTTTATTCCGAGTTTTACGAAATGGCGGCATATAACCTGAAGTGTATATGAAGGAGAAGAATGACTCTTTCCGTCCAAGGTAAAGGCACAACTTGAAGAACTTTACTGAATGCACAGTTTGCATGCCGCCATATAAAATGTATAGTAATAGAATAATCAGACAAGATAGGTAAATATATATAAAGTGATTGGTAATTGTTTTAAAAAAATCTTTGCTCGCTGAAACTGATACATAAAATCTGGGAATTTTTACACCCCGTTTCTTTTATTATACCAGGATGTAGGAAGTCAGATATAAAAACTGGAAATACCTGATCCCTCATCAGCAACATCTTTGAGAGGCTGATGGACATGTACTTCAATTTGCAGGCAAACCTGCTTGACAGGGATAAAGAAAATTAAGATATTCGCTCGCATTCTAAAAGCGTAATGTAAACTGAAAAAAAAATCGATTTATTTCACCACCAACACCATCAAATACCCAACACACGCGAACAGAAAAGGTCTTGCCCCCTCTAAGTTTGGACAGTCTAATTTCATATTAAGTCGGACACAAGGATTATGCCTGGCCACAATCGCACACGCGAACAGAAAAGGTCTTGCCCCTCAAAGTTTGGACAATCTAATTTCACATTAAGTCAGACACAAGGATTATGCCTGACCACAATCGCACACGCGTACAGAAAAGGTCTTGCCCCTCGCGACATTCGTTGCAGGCGAAACAAAAATATAAAATACTTATCATGGATAAAACGTTCTATAAAGATAAAGATTGCCTTTCCACATTTTCTCCTTGCACTCTATAAAATTGTCTAAAAATGAACAAACTAAAATCTTAACTCCAAAAAAGCACGGTCGTACTTATTTTTTTTTTTGCAGACTTCAGTATGGTAGGATGGGGTCTTGAATTGTGCCGCTTTCTTTTAAAATCTTATATGAATTGAAATATTTTAAAATGTCTATCTACCTTGAAATAAGTTATCAAATCAACAGGCTCTCGGAATAATGAATCTTCTGACTAATGTAACTTCGGATTAATGAACCTTCGGACCAATGGACCTTCGGACCAATGGGCCTTCGGACTAATGGACCTTCGGACTAATGGGCCTTCGGACCATTGCTTCGGTGCTGTGGTGACTTCAAAACTGGTGTTGAAAATTGTTCGTTGACCGCCATTTTCAAAATGGTCGCCAAAAAAAAAGCGGGAAAATTCAACATTGTCCGATTTTAATGAAATTCGATTCCCAAATAGATATTGATGCTACGACTTCAAAACCGGTATTGAAAATTGTTCGTTGATCGCCATTTTCAAAATGGCCACCAAAAAAAAGGCGTAGCTTAAAAATATGGTGTTACAAATTGTCGTTGTCCACCATTTACAAAATGATGTCTCGACTTCAAAACTGGTGTTGAAAGCGGTCCTTAGCAAGAAAGTTTAAATAAAAAAAGCCCAACAAAGAAATATAGTCAAACATGATCAGACTTAAACATGAGTTTGTCTTTCATTGCAATGTGGAGTTGGTAAAACTATTCCCCGTGGTAGAGATGTATGCTTTTTATTTTTCTTAGATATGGTTTTCTTGTACATGTGTACACTTTGTTCAATTTCTATTATCTAAATTTATGTAAATTCTTAAACCGAAGGATTAACTCCATCCATCGTAGTTTTGTCCTTAGCTATATTTGATATTACTGATTATTCGGTTCTCGTTTGGTTTTATGTATTTTATATATTTTTTGAAATTATGGATTTCCTTTGTTTGGGTTCTAGTGTTGCTGATGAGGAATAATTATAAATTTCCGAAATGCCCATACAGCTCATTAAAATTAATGCAGTTGGAGTTAATATATGTGTTATGGTCTCCATATCCTTTCGTAAAATAATTAAAACACAGTTAAAGATATTGGTGGTGTTCGAGGTACCAAAAATTGAGAGAATGAAGTTCAACTGTTTAACTTTCAAAGTGAGCTTGATTATGGCAAATGAAAGCCAAGTGAGCGATACAGGCTCTTGGCAGTCTCTGAAGTAATATATTTCGTTCACTTCAAGATATACATTAAATAAATGACATTGTTTTTTTTCTGGTGTTCTAACGCGTTTACTTTAGTTATATTTTCACCGTAATACCTAAAGTAAGTGAGAACCGAACCGTCAGTCTAAAAAGAACAATCCAAGGACAATGGCAACGTCGGAAAAACAAAGAAACAAAGACATAACACGAGAACTGCACAGAAAAGAAAATGAAGAAACGCACATATACAAAAATGAACAACACGGGCCCAATAAAAACCACGGGTGAGATCAGGTGCACCGGAGGAGTAAGCATCTCCTCTTTCTCATAAGACACACGCCGTGTTGAACATGTCAACTCCGGTAGTAAAGTCAAATCCGGTAGAGGGAAACAAACTTTGGTGGCAAAGAGAAAGATCTGTTGTCATCTGAGAAACAGATATCCCATAGTGGTCCACAAGATCGTGATGTCGACCGTAAAACTTCTGTAGTAATGACCTCAAGTTATGGGCAACATACCCTTGCTGAAGTAGCCTATTTGTAAGCAACCGTTAAGTAGCGAATGCGTTGGGAGATGTAAACTCCGTATGCCGGTGCTTTTGGAATGTTGCTACAAAGAAAAGGGAAGTTGACTATTGGAAAAATGAAGTCATCGCGTTTGTCATATAGCCTAATTTGTAGTGTACCTCTGTTGTCAATTTAAAGATGAAGGTCAAGGAACGAGGCTGATGTGTACGTATCTGTAGTATCCTTAATTTCGAGCTATTTTGGATAGATAAGATGAAGGAAATAGCCAAAGCAAGGATTGTTTAGTGATAAAATATCATCTATATAACGGAAGCTGTAATTAAAGGACTGGGCCAGTTTTTTTATCTTTATTTTGAAGAGGACCATCGATGAATTCAGCTTCATATGAGTGGAGAAATAGAAATGGACGTCTTACGCAAACTTATTCCACATATAAAAAATGAAATTTGTTATTGGAATTGTTGCTTATTGTTTTGACTTAGTAACTTTTTATAGAATTAAAAGAAATACAATTTAAACGAAATAAAAGGGACAACAGGAAACACCTACAATGGCTAAGAATTATAATTACATGCCACAATCTGCTAGGGAACTACACAGGAAAACCACAATAAGACAAAAGACAAACGTAAACAACGATAGAAACTCGGGACAGCCGGACTTGGTACCGGCAATAGCAAAAGCCAGCGGTAGGGTAAACCGGTTTGTGGGTACCCAAACCTCCCCTTTATCTGTCCCGGTTCCCAATAGTTTAGTAAACATACGATTAAAACCCAATACAGGTAGACTACTAACCCCATGACCACAATCTTAAAATTCGTAATTTTGAAAGATGGGTCAAGGTGTGCTCGCCGCTAATAAGGAGCCTAGTCTGCTGGTAAAACACTATCACACTCTACGGAAGAAAAATCAAACTTAAAACTTCCCGCAAGATTTGGTCAAGAATATTATTATATTTGTACTTTTATTTCTATGTATAAAGTATTGAATTGTATCTACTCAATAAAACATCATATTGCACAGTTGAACATGATAAATCATCATATTGCACACTTACTTTGATTGACGTTTACAGGCCACACCCCTTTTACACCCACAATAGTTATACCACGCCTCTTTTGTTTGTCATCAGTGACTTGAGGCATGTCAATCAAATATAATAAAACAATTATGGCACTTCTATTCTCGATCAATATGGGGTTTAACGGAGCGCAAAAGATAATATTGAACTCGGGGTAAACCCTCGTTCAATATTACTTTATTGCTCCGTTAAACCCCATATTGATCTCATAGAAGTGCAATAATTGTATAATATTTCAGTAGACATTAGCAGTATCATTGAGAGCCCAGTATGTATGTATGTAAAAATTTCAGGTCACTAGATCTCAAAGCTTATTTAACGGATGCAAGCAGAGTATCTTGTCAATATCCCCTATTAAGTAAAGAATGTAAGTAACGTCCCAGCTTTTCTTGATTTTTTAATCAGTTTCTCGCATTTTTTAACAACATTACCATAAAACCGAGGATTAGAAATGCCCTTAGTAATAAAACGCCATATTTAGATATTAAATATTCATATCTGTTATAAAACTTCTTAAGGTATTCAACAACTTATGAAATTTGTAACCCTGTTGTAGGAATCATTGTTAGCTTTATTTCAGTTCTTGTAGGTAAATAATGTCTATATAATCTAAAAACTAGGGATTGTCAATAGTAAGGATATCGTCAATATACATGCTGTTGTCACTGAAAATAGAAATAAGATTGTCACTGTTTTGTATGGTTTGTATGAGCCCGTATGGCGAATCTGATATGGACCTGATAATCCTTGTCGAGCGAACAAAAATACTAATAATTTTTTTATCGGTAATTTCACAATGGAATACAAACTAAATTACTTGTTTGTTAAGTTATTATTCTTTTTTTTACGTTTCGTCTTACAACAACTTTCGTTCAATAGCGAAAAACTATGCACTATTTTTTGTCGAATTTTTATGCATGACGCGGTCACTTACGTGACGTCTTCACTTACGTGACGTCACTCCATTCATGACGGTTACGCTAAGGAACGAAGGAAGGGACATCTATTGGAAATTCATAAAGAGAAAGGAATTTCATAAAGCTAAGAAAAAACACAATATTTTAAAAAATGAGGAGAGTAAATCTAAATTAAAGGTAACCAGTAAAGCTTATAGAAAAGAGTTAAATAAATGTTACCAAGAAGAGCAGTTTAAGGTAGAGAGAGAATTGCGTACTAAGTCAGAAAATGAACCTAGAGAACTCTGGAAAATTTTAAATCGTTTTAATAAAAAAGAAAGCAGTACAAAATTAACTATTGATCAATTATATGATCATGTCAAAAATTTAAATAAAAACTGTGATGCTGCTGATATGAATTATGAATTTCCTGATATTGAAAATAATAACGATATTTTAAATGGTGGCATAACAGAAGATGAAATAAGACATGCCATTAAAGAATTAAAGAACGGAAAAGCGCCTGGTTGTGATGAAATTTTAAATGAGTATATCAAATCAACAAAAGATTTATTTATGCCTTTATATTTAAGACTTTTTAATCTTATTTTAGAATCTGGTATCATTCCTGTTCCAATATATAAAAATAAAGGTGATCCCAGAAATGTGGATTCATATCGAGGAATAACTCTGCTCTCTTCTATAGGAAAATTGTTCACTTCGATTCTAAATAACAGGCTTTCAAAGTTTGCAGAGCTTTTCGAAATTATTCCAGATTCCCAAGCTGGGTTTAGAAAAGGATTCTCTACCTTGGATAATATTTTTTGTCTTCACGTGTTGATAGAATTGTACTTTTCATTTGGTTGTAAATTGTATTGCACGTTTGTTGATCTTCGGAAAGCATTTGACACTGTTTGGAGAGTAGGACTATGGCATAAATTAGTTGAGAGTAAGATATCAGGTAGAATTCTCAAGGTGATTTATAATATGTACAAGGATATTAAGTCGTGTATTAAACTTGGAGATGAAGTATCAGGATTCTGGTGTGCGTCAAGGGGAAAATTTGTCGCCATTACTTTTTTCGATCTTTTTATCAGATATTGAAGACTTTTTCATTGAAAACAATATATCAGGTCTGAGTAATATTACATCTTTATGTCAAAACAATCTTAAAATATTTTTGTATATTTTTGTGTTACTTTATGCAGACGATACTGTGGTATTAGCCGAGAATGCTAAAGATTTGCAGGCAAGTTTAAATGTGTTTGACCATTATTGTAAAACTTGGAAACTTGCAGTAAATGTTGACAAAACAAAAATTGTTATCTTTTCAAAACGTAAATATAAAGATCATTATGACTTTAAAATAGACGGGTCAAGTATTGAAGTGGTTGATTCGTTTTCGTATCTTGGTTTATTGTTTAATTTCAATGNAAACCATCTATAACTTTATCAGAATTTCTAAAATTTTCCAGTTCAGAAACACTCAAAGCATCTGTTCTATTTACAAAAATTGGAGAAGATCCATCACTTTGAATATCCAAAAATTTATTTGCATTCACTGACTCAATGACATTATGGCTTTCAACAGCTTCGAAAGATTCACAATCATCATTTCTCGTAACTGAATTTCTTTCACAACACGACAAGTGTTCTTTGTTACTAGCTGTTGGACACAAATTTTGTTCCTTGAATAAATTGGTAGATACATTGTTTACTATAACTTCAGATTCATTTTCGTTGTTCCTTATAATGTTGGAAACCCTTTGCACTGGCTGCTGTTTCATCTGTTTTTTGCAACATTGTTTCCTGATATGTCCTGGTTCCTTACAGTACCAACATTTTAAGACACGCTTATTTACTCTATTTCTTCCTTTGTTCTTGTGGTTAACAGTATATTNACTTCTTAACTTTGTTACTTCAAATGCATACATCAGGAAAATGTAAATCGAAATGGATTAGCTATGTAAAATCTATATTGGACAACACGGGTTTTAGTTTTGTCTGGAATTGTCAAAAAAGTTTCGATTATACCGAAATTAAGTTTCCTGTTAAAAAGATATTACAGGACCAATTCGTACAAAAATGGAATAGTGATATTGCCAATTCGTCAAGGGGTGTATTTTATAGCATATTTAAGTCAGACTTTGAATTAGAGAACTATTTACTAAGATTAATGAGTAAACGCCGTATTATGATAACTAAACTTCGCTGTTCAAATATAAAATTTCCAGTCGAAACTGGACGCTGGCAAAATACAGTTCGTGAAAATCTACATACNTATTCTTGTATACTTTCATGCTTGTTTATTTTTATTTGTCTTAGTTTTGATCTACACATTTCAGCCGTTTCTAAATCTCCAAAACGACGTTTTAGTGCTGAATATAGGAGATCGACGTTATGGATTGTTTCCTCTGGTAAAAAGGACACATACTCTAGAGCTTTGCCTCTTAGAGAAATAATTAAATTAAAACAAATGTCTTCATATGACCAATTATACTTATCTGCACAAACAGAGAATTGCAGCCAAAACCCTTCAAATAAGCTGGTACCGTCAAATTCTAATTGATAGCGACTTTGCTCAGCGTGTAAATCAGAATATTCCATACTGAGTATCATACGTAAAACAAGGAAGTCATGCACTTTAGATTCTAATTTATCCTTAGTGCTACAGACATGGTATATAAATAACTCACTTTGGATATCCGTTATCCTAAACAAAATNGTACATTTATTATAATGTTTATTAGAACCATTGCCCTTATTAGAGACATATGATTACATGTCTCTGCCCTTATAATATTTTGATGTGTTAATTATATATTATTATATTAGGATGATATACAATTTTTATCATTGTTTCATTCACATTGTATTATTATTAATTTTGTCCTAAAGAATTTTCTATATTGTTTATTAGATCTATTACATGCAGTGTTTACTTTCAATTCTCACGTTACAGTGTATTCTGTCTTGAGTAAATAAAATCTTGAATCTTGAATCTGGGAAGTAATGAAAATGTCACATTGAAACAAAATTCAGGATCATATTATATTGTGATAAGGTAGGTTGAAACTGTGATAAATGTCTTGATGTTGAAATGAATTAAGTGAAATTCGTATCCAAAATTATACTGTTCATAGTCGAGCGGTCGTATAAATAAAAGATCCATTAAAAAATCAGCATTTAATATACTTTGGTTCCAACATACAGGCTATAACATAAACAAAACATCCATATAGCTCTAAGTATTCAGCATAACATCCAGAAAACAATAGTATGACGTCAGAAACAATTACATAAAAAACGGGAAACAAAGCAACGTCAACATGCATAAAAAAGGTAAATCAAAGCTACTACATGAAAAATATAGGTTTACAACAATGTTTTGGGAATAATCAAAAGGAAATTGTTCATATCTCAATGTCTTCAATGAACTGTCAAGGTGTCATGGCGTCAATTTAGTTGTCATAATGTTACATTTGTTTTGAAGAGATCCCCCCACTCCCTGTCACTTTTCTTATTTATACCACACCAATAGTTCTCTTTCCCTGTCTCCTATTTCCCTTTTGAGATCCCGTACAGAATTGAAGTTTGCTCCCTCCCCCTTCTGTCTCAGTTCTCCGCCGCCTAGTTTTTCTCCTGTCTTTACCAAATTTCAATAAGCCCCACCGTCTCGTTGCAATGATTTACTAGTAATATGGACAAACTCACCAATCCGAAATTTGGTGGAAGTATTTACA
>MJUU01018501.1:10339-47297 GCA_002080025.1 Modiolus philippinarum | reverse complement strand
GGGGGGGGGGGGGGGGGGGGAAGGGACTGCCATTATTTAGGAAAATCTTTTATATTCCAGGAAGAACAACATTTGATCTTATCATATCATGTTTATTTTTTTGTTGTTGATTGTTGGTGTTTGTTTATCAAGATTATTTCTCTATTTTTTTCTAGTTTGCATGAAAATTTGTTTTTATGTTATAGATCATTGACATTTATTTACTACGCAAAAGGTGTAGTTAATTTTCTGTTGCAGGTTTATGTTATGCTTTAATAACTTTCAATTGAGCTCGTTTTATTTTCCACATTATTCACGTGCTTTTTTGCTCTTTGACCACTGAAGCGCGATTGGCCAAAAAATAAAAATATATCCTTCCGCAACATGCTCGCGCATGCCAAATGACCAACAGCTGATAATTTCTTGTATCACTTGTTGCTGGTCGTCTTGCCTTTGATACAAACTTTAAGATGTTGTAGATATCAAAGGAAACTCTCCCAAATTACCAATAAATAGTGTTGCCAAAAGAACAAAGATGTTGTCCAGAAAAAGATTGAGTGCATGAAACAACGGCAGTAGAATACCGAAGGAACAAGGGAAGCGATGACTACAAAAATCGAAGTCCAAAGACATGGCAGAAACGGTAACAGATAAAAACAAAGACAAAACAAGGACGTGAGACAGCTACAGTGCACGGAAATAAAAAGAATGAATCATATCATGTCCAGGAACAATAATTATCGTATATAATATTAGAGTAGAATCCTTGCTTTTTGTTAGAACAAATGAATTGCAGACCAGAAAATTCAAAAGATCATTTAATGAGTTGTCCTAACTTTGATTAATCAACTTATGTGGAAGGGTAGTATAAAGTGTGGACAAAATCATAACTGTCGATGGATAGATTGTAGTTTGTCTAAAACTTTACTTGAATTTTTTACACTCCAAAAGTAATTTACACTAGAGTTTTGATAAGTTTTTTTCACAGTATTTATCACCAATTCCTTTATACAAGTAAGTGAACTAGTTAAATGATTGGATAAATTAGTAGTAGAACACTTACTAGATGCCGAAATAAAACCATGTTTGAAGAGATTTTTGCGAAGCTTAGGAATCCAGTACATGGTAGGCAAGGTGTTATCTTTAGGTGGAACTTTAAGCAATTCTGTATCCTTATAA
The DNA here is from genome assembly GCA_002080025.1 of Modiolus philippinarum. Lineage (NCBI taxonomy): Eukaryota > Metazoa > Mollusca > Bivalvia > Mytilida > Modiolidae > Modiolus > Modiolus philippinarum. Next base: position 46,139 of record MJUU01018501.1, on the reverse strand, counting down.
TGTTGTTTGATTAACGCTTTTTCGTCCCAATTGGTACGCCTGAAAATTGTTGACTTGTCCAGGTCGTATTGTTGGACATCGACATAATATTTCTTTCAAACGATAGCAACATTGTCGGAAGCCTTGTCAACAGGTACAAACACATATTGTTGACCAAAATCCATCCTTTAAAACACGATTACAGCTTTAGACACAATTTCTGTAACTACAGATTTATCTCCAATTACTCAAGAACCTAATATACTCAATTAGATACTTTCTGCAAATTGTTGATACTGTTCTTTTAGCTGTAATATTCAATTTATACATTAAGTTAACGATATGAAGCTCATTCGGATTCGAATAACTATCTGATAGTATCACGTGTGAAATTGAATAATTTTTAGCACACCTGGCCAAAGGCCATGTGAGTTTTTGCCATCACTCGGCGTCCGTCGTCCGTCCGTCGACCTTTGTTAAAAAATCTTCTCCTCTGAAACTACTGGGTCAATGCCAACCAAACTTGACCTGAATCATCACTAGGGTATGCACTTTCAAGTTTGTGATTTTTATCTCCGTAGACCAAACAACATGGCCGCTGTTACTAAAAATAGAACATAGGAGTAAATTGCTGTATTTTGCAAATAACTCAAAAACCATTACAGATATCAAAATTCTGACAATGGGTAAAAATGATCAGCATGATGAGATCTACCCACTGTGCAATTTTGAAGAAAATCTGAAAACCCATCTCGGAGTTATGGCCTTTTTTCTGTAAAATTTTCAAAAATTTTGCATTTTTTATTTTTTATTTCATAACGTGTAAGAGATAGAGGTCAAGTGTAAATTGCAAAAATGTTCAGCATATCAAGATCTACCCAACCTGAAATTTTGAAGAAAATCCATAAACCCTTGTAGGAATTATTGTCCTTTTTTCACCGAATTTTTAAAATATTCATATTTTTCGATTTTATTTCCAAAACTATAGAAGATGAAGATTAAGTGTAAAATTATGAAATGTTTGCCATGCTGAGGCGGCTTTAAAACTTGTATTGAAAATAGTTCGTTGACCGCCATTTTGAAGATGGCCGCCAAAAAAGGCGGGAAAATTCAACATTGTCCGATTTCAATGAAATATGGTTGTCAAATAGATATTGATGTTGCGACTTCAAAACCTGTGTTGAAAATTGTTCGTTGACCACCATTTTCAAAATGGCCACCAAAAAAGGCGGGAAAATTCAACATTGTCCGATTTCAATGACATTTGGTTTCCAAATAGGTATTGATGTTGCAACTTCAAAACTGATGTCAAAAATTGTTCGTTGACCACCATTTTCAAAATGGCCGCCAAAAAGGGCGGGAAAATTCAACATTGTCCGATTTCAATGAAATTTGGTTGCCAAATAGGTATTGATGTCACAACTTTAAAACAGATGTTAATCATTGTTCGTTGACCCCCATTTTCAAAATGGTCGCCAAAAAAGGCGGGAAAATTCAACATTGTCCAGTTTCAATGAAATTTGGTTTCCAAATAGGTATTGATGTCGCAACTTCAAAACTTATGTTGAAAATTATTTGCTGACAGCCATTTTCAAAATGGTTGCCAAAAAAGGCGGGAAAATTGTTTGTTGACCGCCATTTACATAATGATGTCTCTGTTTCAAAACTGGTGTCTAAAGTGGTCCCTAGCAAGAACATTTTTTGTCAATAAAGCCCAACAAAGAAAAATAATACAACATGATCAGACTTAAAATACTGTTCAAGATATTGGTGGTGTTTGAGGTACTAAAGTTTGAGAGACTGATGATCAACTGTATATCTTACAATGTTACCATAATTGTGGCACCTGAAAGCCAGGTGAGCGATACAGGCTCCTGGGAGCCTCTAGTTCCTTATAAATATGTTTTAAAGTAAGTGACAACCGAACCGTTAATCTAAAACGAATAATCCAAAAACAATGGCGACATTGGAAACAACAAAGAAACAGAGACACACCATGAGTATTAATTTTTATTTGAAAACCCTGCACAAAAGAGCTTAACATACACTTCAACATAGAGATATTGTTTAGAGGACAGTTTGCGTAATCAAATTATTCAAACCGAGCTTCTTCCAAATAATTTATTTATTTGATTATTTATAAGATTTTAAATACAGAATGACTAATTTAAGTGCGTCGTGCATTGAAATTGTCAATTAAACAATTTCAATGGCTGTAAGATTTGACAAAATTTAATTCCAACTTCATCAATATACAACTTTTTTGATTTTCAAGATAAATTTAGTGGAACAAATCGTACTACAGCTACTACATTTAAGGTACTTATATCAAAACTACATCACAGAAATCGGGGGACTGTGCAACTGCAAAATACAGACCCATTGACACCCCCATTGATAGATCCTCAGTATTTATCTCGGCAAGAGGATGTTGATTCATACGTTAAAGGTAAGAATTATTATTACAGATATTTTTAAAACAAATGTTCGTCAATCATATTACAAAGATAAGCGAAGATTTGAAAATCAGGATGCATTTCTCCTCGATGGGGTACGTTAATTCATGTGTATTCATTATATCAGTATATGCTTATTATGCAACTTTGGTATTGATTGTATTTCAAGATACAACTTATCATTTATGCATAAAGTGCGTTTGCATTATTGGCAGTGGCGTTTTTGTTGACTATTTGGAAGAAATTTAAATAATAATAATTATGTTTTTAAATTCATACGTATCATCAGCCTTTGTATCGTCTAAAAAAGACACTAAAACAAATACAATGTCGGGTGTTTTGGGATTCAAACAATAATAATCTATAAAATGATATACATAACATATGTTTATTATAAAAGTGTAACTTATTGATTTCCTTTGTTTCATTATATTTCTGCTTTCGTTCTTGATATTTCATCAAAATATATTCTAGACTTAAAAAATCAGTTATTCTTGTATTATTTTTATTATTTGAATGGGATCAAAATTTTTTACTTTATCTAAAATCTAAAAATATCTGTTTCGTCTTCCTTCTGCACAAAGAATACAATTTTATAAGCTTTTATCAGTAATGTGTATAAGTTCCTTTGATCTCTTGAGGAAAATATTTTTAGTATTTGCTACTGCCCGAATACGAAAAAAAAAAAAAAAAATTGGCAAAAAGTAATCTTAGCCACGCTTACCTTGTTAAACAGCGCATCAATGAAAACAAAGAAATATAAAACTACAAAAACCGTAAAGGATCGCACAAATTAATAGTCGATTTCATGATTTCTTCAAAATCGAATTTCATTTTGCAAAATTTTTTGTATCAAATGATTTCGTAAATCACCGATAAAAAGAAAAATAGAAGTTTTGTTTCGGATAGTTCAAATATTGTCTCCAATAATAGACTCGCCCATAAAGTGTCGACAATATTTTTTCTATCCGCAACAACACTTCCATTATTCTATATATATCGTACCATTAGTGCAAACAAAAGAAGGAATCACTCCGCCTCTGCTATCTATATACTTTTCGAGGCTTGTTGGGACGATATATTGTATGAATTGTTAACAAATATAAATGATTACATCAATGACGGAAACAAATACTTGTGGCCAAGAAGTCATGTTTGAAATTCATTTTCCGATTTCAAACCTTTTATTTTAGATTTACATTGTATTCATTTTTTAGCCTTGATGTAAATTTTGCGTTCTAGAAAAATGACTTTTATTAACAATGGAAGGATATGGAGTAAATGCACATGAGACACAGTCATACATGGTATTCCCCAAGCAATGCCACAACGCTTTTATTATTGTTCATCTTGATGTTACCATGATGCCTTCAACGATGAGTTGTGCTCATACCTCAATGTAAGTGCAGTACCGGTCTGAGCGGAACCAATAGCTGAATGTCGCGCAACGTTACATCCATGTTTTGATACCCATGCAGGATCGTCAATAAACAAAAAATTAACTGCCAAAGTTTTCATACAACTGCTGTCATCCGTTTTCCGACAAAAAGACTCATAGAAGACAATCGCAACATATAAACAACTGCAGGGAACTCATCGAGTCAACTGCATGAAAACCTGTCATAATAAAAGTGAGATAAGTGTGCACTATGCGCAAAATGGTCAGAATAATTTTAGAATGAAATGAACTGTGATCATCTGTGACATCGAGACATTCAAATAAAGATGTCACAGGCTTTGAATTGTACAAAATGTTTCAATTCTTACCTAGTGGCGTCTCTGATTTTCTCATCTTGTACTTTCATTGGGCTTTGAATTTACTTGTTAATGCATTCTCGCTCTCATAACAGAAATAAAAACCTAAAAATAACCAGTCCATTTTAAATGTTATCGCAGAGAATACGTCTCTTCTTAAGCGACATAACTTTTGCAATGTTTTACCTAGAAAGACAATTTGCAACGTAATTGTAAATCAAAAAATAATAAATAACAAGAAGATTCCATACTAGGGTTGTTGCGCAATTAGAACATTTATACACAAATATTCCGAATGTGCAAAACATAAATTTAATAAATATACCAGTAAAATAAGTGAGAACCAACCGAACCGTCAGTCTATAACGAACAACGGAAAGACAAAGACAAAACATGAGCAAGACACAGAAAAGAAAAATAAAGACACACACATATACAAAACTGAACAACACAGGCCCAATAAATACATGGGTGAGATCAGGTGCAACGGTAGAGTAAGCATATCATGCTTCTTATAAGACATCCGCCATGTTGAACATGTCAACTCCGGTAGTAAAGAAACGACGGCAGTAGAATACCGAAGGAACAAAGTAGTGCAATCTACAAAAATCGAAGTCCAAAGGCATGGCCAAAACGAGAACACAGAAAACAATGACGTTAGACACAAAACAATGACGTTAGACAGATTCAAAGCACAGAAATAGAAATCACAACATTCAAAACAAAGCACTCAGGGTGTGAACTCCAGTGAAACTGAGAGTGACATCAGGTGCCCCGGAAGGGCAAGCATGTCCTGCTCAGTTAACAGCACCCGTCACACTGTGAGTGGGTCAATCCAGGACAATGTCAAAGTCGGTAGTCAAATCCGGGAAGACGTGAATCTAGCTGAAAATGTCCACTTTCATTTTGGATACTGACACGTCATATCTTTCGATGATTTTATTGTGACGGCCATAAAATTTCTTGAGGGATAAAATTAACATAGGTTGAACAAATCCCTGACTAAGCAGCTTTTGGGACAGCGTTTTTGCTCTGTTAAAAAAATCACTGCACAAACTACACGCTCGACAGTACCAAATCAACTGTGAAATGTTCACTCCATAGGCTGGAGAGGTAGGTATATTGCTACTCAGAAAGGGAAAGTTCACAATTGGGAAATTAAAATCATCACGCTTATCATATAGCTTAGACTTCAAACGTCCATCTTCGTCAATATACAATAACAGATCTAGGTACGAAGCTGAATAAGGTGTTTCAGTTGTTTCTTTAATTTCAAGCTCATTGGGATAGATCTGATGTAAATACTCCTTAAATTTAGGATTATTAAGAAAAAGTACATCGTCTATGTAGCGGAAGCTGAAATTAAAGGACTGGGCTTAATATTTTTGTTTTCTTTGAATAAGCCCTTGTAAACACTTGGCCTCGTACGAGTAAAGGAAAAGGTCAGCTAAAAGCGGCACACAGTTAGTTCCCATAGGAATCGCTATTGTCTGTTGGAAAACGCGACCTCCGAATTCGACAAAAATATTGTCCATAAAAAATTCTTACATTTTGATTGCGTCAGTCACCGTGTATTTCTTGTTTGAATCAGCGTGGTTCTTAACAAAATATGTCTTGTCTTTCCCTATAACTAAATAGGTGTATCTGAGTTCTCCAAAAAAGACAAAAACAAAACTTAGTGGCAATGAGAAAGATCTGTTGTCATATAGGAAATAGATATCCCATAGTGGTCCGCAAGATTGTGATGTCGTCAGTAAAACTTTTGTAGCCATTTCCTTTCTTAAGTAGCCTATTCTTAAGCAACCGAACTCTATCATGGAGTCACTGTATCAACCGCAGGCCCATGAGTAGCGAATGAGTTGGGAGATGTAAACTCCATATGCCGGTGCTTTTGGATACATCGACAAACCAATACCCAAGCGAGAACTAGTTAAGGCGGAATTCTAAAATCATAAATCCAAAATCACGGCCATTAATATCAAACAAGAATTGAGACAGTATGAATAAGATAAATCAAATCAACGAAAATGAATAAGAACACCAAATAACTAAAGCACTAGCAGTGTGAATCCCAACAATAACTGAGGTATCATCAAGTGCTCCGGAAGGGTAGGCATGATCTGCTCCACGCGTGGCACCTGTCACACTGCCAGTGAAAAGTCCTGTTTTGTCACAGTCGGTGTCAGTCAGTCGGGTAATAAACTCTGGATCTACCCAAAAATATATATCCTCAATTGACAGATATGACGTGTCTGTGTCCCAAATGAAAACGGACATTTTCAGCTAAATTTCACGTCTTCACGGATTTGACATAACCGGATTTGACTCAACCCCTGATTGACTCACTGATAGTGTGACGGGTGCCGCTAGCGGAGCAGGCTACATGCACNACAATAGCGAATGGTTTTTAAAATGTACACGCCATATGACAAAGGTGTGGGAATATTACTGCTCAAAATACGAGAAGTTCACTATTGGGAAGTCGAAATCATCACGCTTGGAATGTTGTTACAAAAATAAGGGCAGTTGACTTTTGGAAAAGTGAAGTCATCGCGTTTGTCATACGGCCTAGTTTGTAGTGTACCCCTGTAACCAAGCATTTTGTGTATGTCTTGAACTGGTTGAAACAAACAAATCTCACGCTGTAGAATTTTATCCTGGTTTTTCTCTAAAATGAGATCTGTGTATCTAAGAAAACTTTCTGATGTTATGGCAGAATTTATCTTTTAGTTTTGAAGATATCGTAATTAACCACAGTAACAATTACACAATTTATTTCAGTGATTCGTTTCATGCAAAATTTTGCAAATAATACTGCATGGAAAAGTATTGGAGCAACATTTGTGAACCAGGATGAATGTAATGGATATTGTAGTTCATAGGTCTTTGATACTAATGATTTTTGGAAATGCATGCTTCGTTATTACGCATTTCATGGCAACCACCAAACCAGCACATGTAGAATGGGAAATGAAAATGACAATACTGCTGTAGTTGACCAATACGTACGGTAACGCCGTTAATTATATTAAACAAAAATAAATTATTATTAATACTACCTAAAACCTGTCAACAAGGTATAGTTGTGCACTTTTATTAATAAAAATACAAAACAAGGGAAAAAAAACAATACAAAACTGGTAAACACTAACAGAATTGTAAGTCACGATTCATTTTTACTTAGTACTGGGATGACCATTTCTTTTTACTGTCTACGACCTTTCAATAGCAATTTCTGTTTAATTGGTATCGGACACTTACGCAATGGACAAAAAGGGGGGGTTGCAGGCCATCAAACGGGTTTAACCATTGGAACTGGCTCTTGACGATTCTGCGGTAAATTCCTCATTTACAAATCCGCGGGCATACCAACAGCTGCACAATTTTTATTAGTCTTACCATTAAGCAAACGATATCTCATCCAATAAGATTACTAATTTCTACAGTCAAATATGTGACAACATCCTATTCAACCCCTTTTTACCTCTGTGACCTTGGCCTTTTGTCTAACCTAATCTTTTTTTATTACTAAGGTTCCTTTTGACTAGATCTATAAACTTGCCAAGTAAGAAAAGTCTACCCTTAATAGTTCAATATTTGTAGCAAAGGATAACAGTTTTGGACAAAACAACCAGACAGACAGATAGACAGGACAAAACAATATTTCCACCGATCCTCGATGTAGGGGGGCATGAAAATTGAACTAAATTAAAGTATAATTGTATTTTGTTATGTATATTAGTGCAAAATGTGTGCTCCATACTATTGTTATTTTTTCATTCCAGGGTAAAGAATGTAAAGAACTTAAGCTGATGCTTCTGTTATGAGAAACGTGCCATCAGCGAACACAAATGCTGCCACAATGATGATTGGCGAAAAGGCTGCATATATTATTAAACAAGCAAGACATACAAGACACTTGGCTTGCACTTTTGTTCCAATTGGTTAGGTCGATATTTAACACTTATTTGTAGAATTTACAGGTATTTATATGAAATCATGACTTTTGTAGTACGAAAAAAAATATATATTTGTTAAGACACTTTTCTTGAAACTTACAATTATGAACATAAATAATATTAATAAATACAAATATTCCATATCATATGGTGTTCGTTGGTGACTTTTTATGTATGAGGTGTTAATGTCAGACTCGAAAGACCGATTAAAGTACATATGTCAATAGCATTTCCTGTTGTAAACGATGTACTGTTTTGTCGTATAGAAGAATTAAGTCTGTCAATTGTTCTATGCAAACTTATAAAAAAAAAAAACATTTGCAAACCTCAAGGCGTCTATTGCAACATTTGAAAATATGGCAAACTACTGTAAGTATCATACATTTTTAAAATTTTAAGAGGTAGTTATGAAGACTGGTTGACAGACTTTATGAAAATAGGATGGACGTCCCACACGCGACCTTTTCCGGTCAAATCTTGACTTTGCTTCAAGCAATATCTAAAATTCTTTGCTATATAAATCCTCATTGGTGGCAATAAGTGTATTTAGTCAAACTATTATAAAACTGTTCTGTATTTTGAAGCAAGACTTCGTAGGTATATACGAAAACGAAAACATCTCTAAAAATATGTCGCGGTCTGATATACTTTCGAATTTTGTGACGTACAGAAATGGACGTAATCCTTGTGTAATGAGGCAATGGGGACGACATTTCGATGTGGATTTTAGTACATTCAAGAGACTACAGTGAAAAAAAAATCAAACACAATTATAAGTGCAAGACAAGAGAATATCAGACACCCTCGGGTAAGATTTCGATCATCTCGGATATAGCAAGCTTCGTCAAAGAGTAGAAATCTAACCCTTGGGTGTCTGAGATTCTCTTGTCTCGCACTTTCACTGGTGTTAGATTATTTAAGTCCTCTTAATATGGTTGAAGAGAGGTAAAACAAGAATGACACTACCCCGTTGTATCATTTAAGGTAGTTGGGATGTCTTAAACTGAGCATCTATTTTGCTCATCTACATGTAAGCAAAAAATCAATAATTCAATAAGAATGTTGTTTAAATGACTTTGTATGTCTTGAACACAACAATTTGAATATAAGTTAACAATAAGTATCAATTTTGTTTGAATAATATTACATATTAACTAAAAATTAAAAAAAATATCAAAGGAAGAGAATTCCTTCCTAAAAACTATGGAATAGTCGAAATGTTAAAAAATAAGGTAGTTGATCCCTATTCTTTATTGAATTTGTCAAACGCATTTTATCAAAACACATTTATTATAATTTGTCAAAAAATCTTTTTTTTAATTACTTTAATGAGTTATCCCCCTTTCTTGAAAAACTAACAAATTCTATATTTCATATGTTTCATTATATAAGTTTTTCAAAAAGGTCCATGACATATCTTTTTTATATTTTTAAATTGCAGTTCAATATCAAATCAATAAATATACAAAAAAAGTTTGGAAAAAATCTTATGTATGCTAATATAAAAAATATGCATTGAATTGTGGTAAAGAGATCTTTCCCATGTAATTCTATTGCAAATATAGTGCAAAAAGCCAAATTTGGCCAATCTTTAGAACGCTGTATCTTTTTTTGATATATCCGTATAGCATATTGCTCCATGTTTCATTGTACAAATTAAAAAAAAATAATATTTTAAGTTAGAAACCAAGACACCCCAACTACCTGAAAATTTTCATGATATTCTATTTTTCTGAAAAAATTCTGTACTAACAAAGTCGTTCATTTCTTAGTCCTTTGCTTCAATAGTTGAAATATTTTTCGAGATCTTATTGCTTATCAATATTGATTCAAATCAAACAAGATCAGGATAAATCGAAACGAAACAAGTTTACAGTCACATTATTCGACATGGGTATTTTTAGTATATAATCAAAGAATAGGGTATGTAAGTCTCGTCACATGACAAACGAGAATGAATGAAAAACATTGTTCCCGGGTACCATTACTAACGTAGTACTAGTGTTTTCGATTCACATATCAAATAAACCATGGAATTCATTCTCAATGAACCAGCATATTTTTGCATTAATGAATTATGACCTTTTTCACTTTAACTTGGGTAGAAATCAAATTAAACACTATTTTCTTGGAGACACATAGTCTCTATCAACCAGACTCTTCCAGCTATTGTAGATATCCCAATGTAAAGAGTCTAATCAACCCACACTTTGTGGCACTGAGAAAAAATATCCCGGAAGTGAAATTAGTTGACGTATTTAATGTGCGTTTTGTGAGTGACGTCATAAGTTTCCGGATTGTGAAGGTGAAAGTAGAACGACAGAAAGGCGTTTTTACAAATGTAATTCCATGCAAATAATTCATTATGTCATTTATTATCAACACGTACAACACCTTTAATAGTTTTAATTTTTTATTTGAATATCTAATTTATATATTGCACATATGTTGACCAGCTGACTGGATGAACAGCGTACTCCTTTAACATATAGTTAAATCTGATTTCACCAGCAAATAACAGTCTGATTCATTTAACCTGTCATTTTCTCTATTTCAATGAACGTTAAGTATTGATATAGCTAGCGATTTGTTTTGAAATCCGAAAGAAAAGTTTGAGTTTTACCCGAAGAAGCACAAAATAAGTTCTACATTTTCGTTTGAAATGTCAGTTGTTTCTTGAGGCCTCCCAACACTTACTTAAAACGGTGCTTTACACTTTAAAATGTAAACAGCATATCTGTAGCACTTTTGTAAAGGTTTGAAATATAGTACTTCATTCATACATTTCGTTACAAATGTATAATCGACCGTATTGTATAAAAACGTCGATTTACTGGACATGACAAATGTGTTTCATATCCATTTAAATCGCCCTCAAAATCTCTAAGAATACGCGATACTTCACTTCCTAGGTCATCTAAATGTTTTTCTTGTAGATCTGGTGAATTACTTCGGGAATAATCGGGAGGTGGTTCATCTTCTATTGCATTAGTTACCACTGGCGTACTTGTTCTATGTTGCTCATTATTTTCTGTACTGAAATCAATGTATTGTTTAAGACCATGCCCTCCTGATCCTTCAAATGCACTATCACTACTTTCACTTTCCCGTTGATTTGACTGGTACCACTGTTTATTGCAACCGTTTTCTATCACTTCAATATTCAAAGTAGGTGATGGCGTTGTCATCACAATCCAATTTTTTATTCTCTCTGTGTCGTCGACTGGCTTTGTAATATTCAATCCGAAAGATTCCAAGTCTGAAAAAGTAAGCTCCCCTGAAAGTATTTTAGTTTCATTATCAGAATGGGAGTTTTCGGCAGCATTTTTATTATTCCAATCACTCATATAATCTGGATCTGGTTCTGGTGCTGTCGCAGGCAGTGTTTCTTTTGGTGGCAGCTTTTCAGCAATTTCCTGAAAAAAAAAACCAGTATACAAATCAATTTAATCCAGAATATGTTATTCGGCCATAGACATATATGGTGTAAAATGAAGGTTTACATAATGGTATTATAACCATTTAGAAACAACAATAATCAAAAATTTTAGAAAATAAAAAAAAATAATTATAGAATTATTGCATACACAATTCCCATTGGACGTTCGTTAGAGAGCGACCGTCAATATATTTTACATATGACTTTACACTTTATCGCAAGCCTCGAACAGATTGCTCAGGTCAGAATATTGTTTCAATTTTTATTTCAATCAACTATTTTTTTGTCAAAGTGCACAAATTTTGAACTACTTTCTGCATCATCGATTGCTACAAAAACCCACTCGCTAACACTTCTGGTAAACCCATCGTTCTCGGTGACATCAGCGGTTAAGAAGATGTTATTTTCTGGTACTAAGCTCAATTTAGTTATTTTTTCTTAATTTGCCAAATTGTTAGGACACCCTACCGAGACCATAGACAGCGACACACACACGCATACACACAAAACAACAACAACCCCCCCAAAAAAACCCCCAAAAAACCTGTGACTTTAAAAAATGAGATACATGGATTATGCAAAAACCCGAGTCAATTTCTGGCTCTATTGTTTAAGTTTCAACTCTGTTACCCTCTGTGTTTAAACATAAATTGAACAAAAAGAAGAAAAAAGGAAATTCCTGAGTACCTATCCTTGTTTACGTTTGTCTTTTGTCTTTTTATTGTTATTCTTGTGCAGTTCTTAGTAGATTATGACATGTGATTGTAATTTTCGGCCATTGTAAGTGTTTCCTGTTATCTTTGCTGTATTAATATGGATTTAATGTACATGGGACAAAATCCCTAAAATACATAGTAGAATTAAGCAAATGAACAATGCAAACTAAAATCCTAGATTTCGGTCTTAAATTATGAAGCTTTACATTAATTGGATGTAAAATATGCGTTCAAGGTATTCTGGTAGCCAGCAATTATGTCTTGAAGTTGATGATGATGTAGGTCAATAGGTAAATACGGCAATAGTGCAATATGCATTATATATTCAATCTAGTAACAAAGACATTGTTTTGACAACTTTGGAATGACATAGAAATTTCCCAATAAAGGGGAGATAACTTCTTTGTCAAAAATATTAATCATACGCGTATGGTGTCTCTTACAAGGGTTAATCCATTACTATACGTCAAATGGTGTAAATGACATTGCAAATGACTAAATACCGAAGTTACTGTGAATTTAAATTCTGCATATGCGCATTTCGACAACTTATGTCTCATCACTGCAGAATGAGTAATTGTCTTACAAAATTATGTAAAATAGCAAATGCAAATATACAGCTTCAATTCCAGGGAAATATATATAGTTCCTACCACGAGAACTAAGTTGATTATGAAATTTCTCACTTCGAGTCAAGTAAATTTTGCAAAGGTTTGAAAACGAGGCTTGACGAGTTTTTAATCATTTGTAAATTTATTTAACAAGATGTGAGAAATTTCATAATTACCGTGTTTAAGTTGTAGAAATTATTTCTCTAATGACATAAAGGAAAATACCGAGGATTATGTTCCGAATAGATTTGGCGGGAAATTTCACGCAAGTTGTTCTCTCTCTACAGATGAAAAATATTTTTATCACACAGGTCAGCCGTTGGATAAATTTGCTAAAAATTAGATAAATACTGTTTTATAAATGGAATCCAATTTATAAACTTACCTTATATGACTCTATAAATGCAGTTACATAGTGAAAGAATTGTGGTGGGTCAAGATACGTCGTGTTTTCCTTGAACAAGGAACAGACATCTCTGTACAAACTCTCCATTTCGATGAAATTGTGATAAAACGCATCGAAACTTTGACGAAGGCAACCATATAATAGCTATTTTTAGTTAAGGTATATGACTGAAACATGACTACAATATAGTGCTTACTAGACAATTACCCTAAAGTGAGCTTAAAAAGCTACTTTCAAAGTCATCATGAGACGTGGAAAAAAAAACAACCAAGATACCCCATAAAAGATCATTCCTCGACTTTTTGAAATAAAAGGAATGTTTTCTCTTCAAACACATCTAGGATGCCGATTCTATAAAAAAGAAATTTAGTAATGCGATAGTAGACAAGTGGTTTACTTTTAATGTAACAATCGTTCAATTTTGACTCTTGCATTTAGTCGTCTCATCCTAATCTTTACACGTGACTTCTTTGGACATACTATTTCTCATGTGATGGGTCACGCATGCAAATCCTAATCTTTACACATGACTTCTTTGGACATATCATTTCTCATGTGATGAGTCACGCATGCAAATCAGTATACGTTTACTCTGTAGATACGCGATCATATCCCTTATCATTATAATGTGAAGATGTTAGGGTTCTTTCTCCAAGCTGCATGCTGCGAGGGATTCACGAGAATAGTATATCTATACGCTTCGCTTCCTGGTATTTACAATATTAAAAAACTATATTTTTAACGTATATTTAAAGATTATGCAAAAGAAAGCACATAATTAATGAATTAATAAAGAACGCATTCTGATTTATATCGTTGAAAAAACACAAGTGAAATTTAGAATTATAGAAATTATGTACAGCTCTTGTCTAATTTTAAAGTTAGATGATTAGTGATATTTACAAAGCAATAGATTATAAATGCAATGCATCATACTATTTATATGGAATAAAGGCGTTGAAAACAAATATCACAACCGGATCTATATAGCATAATGCATAATGTATCTACCAGATACAAAAGGATACATCCAAATGTTCGGTTGGTTCTATCGACAGTTCCCGCTCAATTAAACACAAACCATCTTTAGTTTCTGATATGAACTTCGTAAATCGTTGAAGCGAGGCTGAAACGACAAAGATTCAAATGCTTTCGCTACCAATTTTTGTCTGAAATTACGGCTATTCTCAATCTTGTAAAATATTAACTGCAGTTTTCAGTTACTGCTAATAAGTGTACCTTTATAATATGAAAAAGAAAGGAAATGGGGTAAATGTCAAGGAGACAACATCCCATATCCAGGTTAAAACGACCAAAAACAAAACATCTAGGGGTCACCATATGGTCTTCAACACAGTGAGGAACCTCACACCATATAGTATATATATCTAAATTGTCAATTTATGAAAAAAATAATCTGTGTCCTATTTCCCTGCCTAATTATCTAACGGTTTTGTGTGATCTAATTTATCTAATACAAATGATGAAAAAATAATATGAAATTTCCTTTTTTTTTAAAATATTTATAAATGACCCAAATGTAAAGCATATTACCCACTCCTTCGATTTGGGGAGTTGTCTATTTTAGTTCGTTCTTTTGTTCACATATTTGTTTTGCCCCATTTTTATATGATATAATTACTTTAATGCATCAACAATATATGCATACTGCCTGTTGCAGAGGGTATAATGCTGGAATATCACACGATGTAAATATATCACCTGAGTCTTAGTCGAGGGTGAGATATTTTATGAGACAGTAGTTTGATATTAAAGTATAATAAACTGTAAACAGGTATTATGTGTAATATTGTACCGTATACACTTGTCAATATATCACTAATGTAACACAAACGAAAAACTGTAGATAAAAAACAAGAACAAAAAAAACAAGACCAATTACAAAACAAGATAGATAAGAAAAAAAATCAAAACTAAAATTATGCAAAAAAAACATGCATTTTACAAATTAAAATTACAATTAAAACAAGTGGACTGTTAGTCTCCTAGGGTATTCATCAATCCAGTAGCCAGTACTTCAGTGATGTCCCGAAAACCGATTTTATTTAAAAAATGCAATATCTAAATTTAAGAAAAATTTTGTTGAAACCTAAGGAGTATCTCCCTCGTGCATAGCTCTGTCCTTAGCTAATTTTGGCTTTCCTTTTTAGATCATATTGGTAATTTGATCTCTATCAGCTTTTACGCATATTTTGGTTATGAATTTCCAGATGTTTTGATTTGATCCCCACTGATGAGACATAAGTTGTCGAAATGCGCATATACAGAATCTAAATTCACAGTAACTTGGGTATTTTGTTATTGATATACACAATTTGAAATGCTTTTAAATAAAATTCATGTTTAGGGAGAATGAAAATTAACTTTGTGATTATTGTTTGCTGCAAGAAACTATACATTCATGTTAATTTTTATTAATCTATTCTCTCAATTACATTATCAATGTAACTAGCAGTCAAATGAGTGATATATGGACAAACAAGAGGGTTATATATCGAGAGAAGGTTGATATATCGGGTTGATCTATCAGGGTGATATATCGGTGCAACTATTTGGTTGTTAAGACGGAGTAGCTGGTAAGGAATAGATTACAATAGCACATGCTTATTACCCAATAGAAACTAAATATTTTTGTATGAAGTATAATATAACTAAAAACTTACATGTTATTTAATATAACGGCACGATGTTTTCATTATGCTAAAAATGTAGGTTAGCTGCTTTGAACAGTATACACCTATTTACCGGCAATGGAGAAAATACCAAGTTTATGTTTTCCCGGGCACATTTTTCCTGACGCGAAGGGGAGAGAAATAGTTAGCGTTTAGGGAAACCATTAACTCGCTATTGTTTGAATAGCCAGAAAATAAGGATTTTATTGATATAGGGATATTTCTGTCGAAATTTAGAGGTACAAAGAAATGCACGTTAGTGATGCGTTTCTATTGAAGTTCAGTATAGTTCATCGTCCTATTTAATGACCAGTAAATAGTTCATCACCGGTAATAACGACCGGTAAAATGTTTGTTTGTTAAGAGTGTGAAAAAATAGTTAATTTATCCTATTAACACTTTATACAGAAAGGTATGTACTTTTGTTAATTTTACGCTCTTTTATATTTTGAATATTTACTCTGCGTTCTGAAACATATACTTTCACGATGGATTGTTTTCAGTGGGGCAGATTGATTATTTGACTCCTACTAACTCTCATATCTTGATGTGAATTCTAGGATCCGACAATAAAAAGAATTACAATAACAAAAAATCACGGAAATTAAATTTGTCGCGCAATAACAAGCTCGTGAATTTATTTCATATTTCTCAGTCGTTAACATGTGATTACAATTTAAATTAGACGATAAACATGCACCGTGTAATTGTTATTTATTCACTGAAGGAAAAAGCAGTTGAATTTTCAAATTTTTCACAGCATATATACATATTACTTCGGTTGACTGCTTACCTTTGGAAGAAATCTGAAGTGAGATTTGTTTGTACCAAAACAGTAGATTTGGGTGTGTTGTATTAACTATATCAATAATAAATTCCAACAGTGTTTGCGACGTAACATTCAAGGTGGTACTTTGGAGCTGAAATATAAAGTAAAATTATGCCATATATTTTTACAATACTGGGCAGCATTTATCGCAGTGAGTTAGCGGTATTAATGTCGCTGGTCAATTCAGAAAGTATTGATTCTTGCCTTCAACTAGAGCAAAACTGTTTGAATATGAAATCCAAGAGTGTGCAGGGACTTGCAAATAAAAATTAGTAACAAAAAAATTAATCCAGTACCAGCTTTTGTAAGCGACTAAAGGTACTTAAATCGGAAAAATTGGTCAGTTTTAAATTAAATCGGGGGCTTCTTTACATCTTTCCAAAACTGAATAATGGTGCTTACGTCAGTAAGATATAGTAATGGATGACTTATGGCATTTATCAAATATTCTCATATGGGGACAATGGAAACCATGACTACCAGCCATATGAAAATCTCCAATAACATAATGAGCGACGTCACAACAGTCTTTACGCTGAAACAGACGACGTCATAATATGTTTTGTACACAAAAACGTCAGTAAATTTTATGTAATGGCTGCCATTACCGTGTACACTAAAGGTTCGCTCAGATCATTAAATGTCATATTAGAATCGAAATAATTCATGTTCGACGGTGGTTTGTAGTCGATTTACATATCCGCTGCGCTACGCTCTGGGTAGAATATTAACGAAAATAATGGCCACCCATATGTAAATCTCCAACAAACCACCGGCGTCCATGAATTATATCTTAAATATCTTAAATATCTATTATCATATTGTAAAACCAATGAAAGATTTTGCAAGAAGTACAAGAGCAAACAACTTAACACATTTATAACTCTAAATATAAAAAAAAAATAACTCACCATAGACAAAGATGATAATTTAAAATCAAGTGGAGTTGTGTAGAAATTGTCAACCATATAACCTTTAATTAACTGAAATTAAATACATAAAAATGTAACAATTTGTTTTCGTTTTTCCTCACAGCATTGTTTTTCCAGGTAAAAGACGATTCTTTCTGTATAAGTTTTTGGGGTATATTAATGCTGTATGTTTTTATTTTTCTTTTCCAAAGAGACTATCAATGTCTTTAGATTTCCTTTTATTTTAAATTTTTTATACAATTTGATATATTTCTTGTGGAATGAAATTTTGATATAAAAAATCAAGCAGAAATGTGACATTGGTATTCTCTACTTACCTCAAGTAATTCTTGGAAGTCATGGCACATAATCAAAGATGTAGATGATTCTTTAATTTCATTTACATCCTATAAAAGATCCGAGAAGATTTAAAAAAAACTAATGAAATAGATTAAGCAATATTCATTTCTTGAGTAATTGTGTTAGTTTATTTGGTCAATATAAATCAATACAGTAATTCAAATCTATATATTGCACATTTTTAAGTTCAACACAAAAAATAAGACAAATATAATCGTTAAGAAAGGTCTATGCGTGTAACGTCTCGATCAGATTGATACTTCCGGATGTGTTAATGTGTGGTAGTTGCATTAAAAGACAAAAATGATGTTGAAAACAACTACTTGAACATCATTCAACTTTAAAATATATTTTTGGTGGAAAACGTTTTTGAGTAGCAATTTTATCGTGCATTCTGAATATATATCACATGAAAAGACGTTCATGCTTTATAATCTGGACCCACGGATTTCAATTTCATGAAGCATGATAATGTTGTGCTTAACTTGATCAGAAATTAATTATTAATTTCTGGTCAAAATAAAAAATAGATAATTTACCTGACACATTCCGTCAATCAAGGTCCTAAATTGGTGTGTAAATAGCATTATTTTCAATTTTTCTTCCAGTCGCTCTACAGACATTATCTACAACAAAATATCTATTTACATTATATTAGAATGTTACAGTTCTGTTATACATTTTATCACTACCACGGCATGAAAACTATAAAAAATTATCATTTTGTCCGTTTCAGTTTTTATAAAATGATAATAAATTTTCCAAATCAAGATTTTTAAAAATAAATCAACAGTGTTACCATGGATTCTGTAAATTTGATTTCTGCTATTCATTCTCTCCATTTATATAGCATTGTGCTCATTCATTGTTTTACCTAACATATTAATCCTTTTGGCCTTTACTCTTTGTCTGCAGCTGTTCCAGGGCTATTTTTTTTTCTTTTGTTCTGGCCGAAACTAATGGGACTTTGTTTGTTGCATATTATTTAATAAAACTTGCAATGAACTGTTTGACACGCAAAAAAACATATATGAACCAAGAACTGTTCTGCAATATCAAGAAAAAAATACCTGAACCAAGAACTGTTCTGCAATATCAAGATGCTCTAAGTCACAGTCTAATGAAAGTATGTGTCTCATCTAAAAATACAAGATTTTTATAACAGTCGCTAAAAAGAAAATTATAAATTGATCACAAACAACAATACCCCACAAACATATTCAACCGGCTTCCTATAAAATTGCACATACCACTGACTAAAAGTGTTGTTGTTAGCGGGACATCCATCTTACACTTGAAGATTGGAGGTCATGCCAAACTAACTTCATACGATTTTAAAAGGTTTTAAAGCTGGTTCACAGGGTCCCCGAGGGTATTCATCAGCCCAATAGTCAGACTTGTCTGACAAGAAAAAAATACCTTGCGTTTTATAAAAATTTACTGTTTTTATCAAAATTCTAAACCATTAAAAATACTAAGGCTTCCGTGTATGGCACTCGGTGGATGTCCTTGGTACTGAATTTGGTCTCCTTTATGATATTTTTGGTAATGAGTACTTCTTTTTTGACTACTTTAAGATAATGGTTTTCCATATTGTTTGATTTTAATGCTGCTTATGAGAGATTAGTCCTTGAAACACGTGAACAGCATAACGAAATTAATCGAATTAATCGTTTATATGTAAATTTGTTTTTTACTGTATTTACATATACAAGTTTAAATACAGTGGACAACGTTATTATACATGAGGTATTTCTTTAGTTGTACTCACAAATAAGGCAAATTAATGATGTGCGTCAAACTAAGATGATAACTCATCCTTCCTTTTATTGTTGAATTGGATATTCTTAATAATTGGAAAGAATTCTTGAATTTCCAGCTTCACAAGGTTAATGTTCCTTAAACTTAGAATTTGCAAGATGTCAAAATTGGCAACATTAAATACAAATAAAAAGCGTTCCATAACGAAATCTTTCACATGGACTTGCATACATATCTGTTATCAATGATCGTTATATTACATACCTCATTTTCTGTAGGTAACAGATCCAACAATGTATTGACATTTTCAATTGGCATTTTCTCCAGGTCACAATTTTGTAAAGCAAGTATTGTCTCCTCTGGTGACAGACCAATTTTGGTTTTTAGATCAACTATGGTGAAATAGAACAGAAAAAATTAAACAAGCTGATTTGTTTATCATAACTGCTGTCGTCCAAAGTAGAGTATATATAATTACTGATATGCGTAAAGATTAACCATGCAATAATTAGAAAGATGTGATATAACTTGTAAATAATATTGATATAACTTTATACTAATATTACCTTGCGTTTTATAAAAATTTACTGTCTTTATCAAAATTCTAACCCCTTAAAATACTGAGGCTTCATTCCATGTATGGCACTTGGTTGATGTCCGTGGTACTGAATTTGGCCTCCTATTTTGATATTTGTGGTAATTAGTACTTCCTTCTTGACTTCTTTTGGATTATGACTTTCCATATTATGTTATTCTATTACTGCTGACGAGAGGTTGAATCACGTGTACGGCATAATGAAATTTACTGTTTTTATTCAACTAGGGTATTTATTATTCGCCGTCCTAATCTTTTACAATGAAGATACCTTTTCAATAAGATAGGAATTATTTTTAAATTATTTATTCCAGAAAATTGTTTACAAAATTATTAATTTAATTTTCATTAATATTATAACTAATGTGAAAGGGAAATCAATAAGACAAGGGAGACGGGTTATGCTTGCTTGACTTTTCTGTTACATGTCCGGAGGAGTGTGTCTGGATATCATGATGCAGATGCATGATTACCTTAATTGCAATGGTTTTCAAGTTGGGGGTTGCATATTGTTTCCAATTATTATTGTTATTATTACTATTAATTTTTGGTTGTTCATAAAAAAAAATAATAAAAGAATGATAAATACTTAAAGCGAGAACCAGCGTATCTGGCGCAATCTTTTTACCAAACACGTGTGCCTCAGATATGGGTCAACATTAGTGAGAGTGAAAACAAAAGAAAATCTGTCGAAGTGGGTCAAGATAGCGTGCTTTTGGATCCCGATCATTTTAACAAAAATAACAAAAATCATAAAAATGGAACAATTAATAAAATGAATTAAAACCAAACAATAACAATAATGACCTTCAATCATCTTTGAAATACCATCAAGTATAAACACGGGTCAAATTGCAATGATTACTGTAACAGCTGTACTAGTTCTACACTATAAATTATCTCAAATGCCTAAGATGGGGGTGGTAAAGGGGGTCCCCAACACGAAAGAACGTGCTTAAAAATTGCCGAAAACGAAACACGAGTGATAAAAATGGCCAATCACGAACCACGGAAAATTTTTGATCGTAATTCGCCGAAAACTTGAGAAGTCATTATCATAAATGGTAATTCATGCATCCTGTCTAAAGTTTTTTTTTACCCGAAAGCTTATAAAATCGATGAAAATCGGTGAACTTTTGCTCTGTGATACTTTCCGGTACAGTTACAATTCTAATTGTAACAAGTCCTGATTTTTTCACAGGAAAATGAACACGCACGAAGGATGAAATTTCTAAAACGAATCACGAGCTCAAAATATGGACAAAAACGATGCACGTGAAATAATGCCAACACGAAAACACGAGAAAAAAAAACAAAACACGAAAAAACGAATTTATAAAACGCCGAAAACGTTGCACGAAAATAATCCTTTACCACCCTCTAAAATCTAAATCTAAATTACTCTATTGGCAATTACTAAGCAAATATATAAAATAAGCTGTTGACTGTATTATCAGTTGGAAATAAATCGATACTAATTAAGAATGTCTATTAAAACAATGGTTCAACATTGATTTACCAAAAACAAGTCAGCCTTCAACTGATTCAATCAAATGAGAAACAATCTTACAAATTTAGGACATGTTGGTGTTGTCAATCTATATTTACTATTAAAAACAAATGTCAAATTGAAAGGTTGGTGTACGGGCCCCTTGTTTCACTCTCACGGGTGTTACGCTTATAACATTTTTTTAATCAACATGTATTAAAATGCCATTTTATTATATAAAATATTTTCTGTAAGATCATAGTTTCATTTTTAATATGAAACCAGTAAACATCACAAACATGAATACGGCAATGATCTTACAGATTATATTTAATACAAACAACCATTATTGTTAACATTTTTTGCAATTTTATATATATACTTTTTTTTACAATTGTTTTCAACTAAAAAAATGAGATGTTTTTATACAGTTAAGTTATAAGATCCTAGTCACATCTGTTTTGTTACGTTTTTACTTGAAATTTTAAATTTTCAATAAACATATAAAGCAAGTTATTTTTATTGTTTTTCAGTTACTATAATGAATTTGACAGTGTATGCTTGTGCAATAAAAAAGAATCTTTATTCTATTAGGTTATGACTCTGTTGTCAGGTTGTTGCCATTGTCTGTACATAAATTGGTCAAATGCAATACATTTTAATAGCTTCAGCTAACCAATTTTTAATATGAACAGAATGATTCTTGCAAAAAAGAAATACTAATAATACTAATATATATATATATAATAATACAATCCAATCCATTTGTTAAAAAAGGGGTTCTTAGCTCACCTGACTCAAAGGGTCATGTGAACTATTGCCAGCATGAAGCACTCGTCGTTGTCATCCATCATAAACTTTTCTTATTTTCATCTCCTTTGAAAGCACGGCCAATTTGGACCAAACTTAGCAGGGATGGTCCTTGGGTGGTTCCCTTTCAAAATTATATCCGATATCCCTTCCCGCTAAAAATGTTCAGCATGTCAAGGGCTGTCATCTTATGCAGTAATGACAAGAATCAGGCCACAGTGACCTAGATATATGGTAAGAGTTTAAGTGACAGCTCATATGTCATGTACTATTAGAGATGGGATCAAACAATTTTACATGCAGATGTCTTTGAGGGAAAAGGATTTAATTTCATGGTCCACTGACACTGATTGAATTTAGATCAGAGTTCATATCTTAGGTACTATAGAGAAAGTATCATGTTATCTTGAGTTTGTTCGTCACTGTGACCTTCATTTCATGGTTCAATGATTGGTTAAAGTTAAGGTCAGAGCTTATATTTCGTGTACTATAAAAGTACAATAACACATTTCCAAGACATACACTCTACTTGACCTAATTTGGCGGCGAATTGATGCTTTGCATCAATTTTTAACTTGTGTATATTGTAATATATAAACGGACAAAGTAACCAAATTACAGTGAATTTAAGTTCTATAATTGGTTATTTTAACAACTGCTGTTCATTCAAGATTACAATATGATTACCTTTTTATGATTATATCATATACTGAACAGTTAAACTATGAGCACTTAACTTAAAATTCATGTATACAAATAATTTCGTTCACACACACATTTTGAATTTTAAACTAAAGTAAATAAATTAGTAATAGTGTTACATTTGTAATGCTTTTTAAAGTTATTATCTGCCATTGAGACAAGGTATCATAATACCAAGAGACTGTATTAGTATTGTTAATTTAGAATGTTTGAAGTGCTCTGATAAACAGCGTTTTTAATGCAATAAAATAGGTAAGCAATGTCTGCCAACATTTATCAAGTATTATGTAAGATTTAATTTTTATGATATAAAAATTAACATGACAGCAAATCAGATCAATAAAATGTATCTTTACTGTTATAATTCTGGTAAACATACCGAAGCTTTCTGCTCTAGACTTTTCTATAAATTGAATTTTCTCTCTTTTCTTTTCATTTTCTGAAATATGCAATTTATATTGATCGACATTGGTACATGTCTCATTGTGATTGTTGGCATTAGAAAAATTAACTTATTTGATATTAGCCTGCCATTACCAAAGGAAAGTTAAAAATACTATATGTGGTGATTGTCTATAAAGTGCATATATAGTAAACACTATGTTTGTGTCGAACAGCTATTTACTTTTAAAATGATTTGTTAAAACTTTAATACCACTACTACACTATTTCTACAGTAGTCAATTAAAAGTACATCAGTAGTACTAAATTAACTAAAAGTGATACTGACGTTATTGTATTTTCACTTTCTGCAGATGGTCTCCTTCATTTCGGATCGGATAAAATCATTCGGAAGACCCAAAAATGCAAAAGATGGATTAAGTTTGACGAAAAACCACACAAATAAGCACTAGATATTTTACGAATAGAGCAAATACAGCCAAGGAAAGGGCGTTGCATACGGAATATACTCATGAGTTTAAAAAAATGTCCAAATCAACATTGAAACAAGATTGCTACGCGTAGCTATGTCCCCCGCCGCCGCAGTGGAGTCGATAAAATCCCATAACTCAAGTAAAATTTTACGAATCAAAATGGCGGCAAGATATGATCAACTGCATTAGGTGGCAAACAGCTAAGCAAAATCCCTTAATTGGATTTTGAGGAGATGTGTCGACAAAGTCTTCCTATGTTGTAGTATGCATTAAGTCGATAAAGTGC
This sequence comes from Modiolus philippinarum, assembly GCA_002080025.1. Taxonomy (NCBI): domain Eukaryota; kingdom Metazoa; phylum Mollusca; class Bivalvia; order Mytilida; family Modiolidae; genus Modiolus; species Modiolus philippinarum. The sequence goes on along the minus strand of MJUU01018501.1, from coordinate 21,507 downwards.
CATAACTCCCGTAAAATTTGTCCAATCGAAATGGCAGCATATTATGATCAAGAACATATGGTGGCAAATGTTCAAACTAAATTTCAGCATAATCCGTTCAGTGGTTTCCGAGGAGTTGCGCCCACAAATTGTTCCTAAGCTGTAGCACGCATTAAGTCGATAAAGTCCCATAACTCCTGTAAAATTTGACGAATCAAAATGGCGATGCGATATGATCTTGTACATATGGTGACTAACAATCCTGTAAAATTATCATGAATTCGGACTAGCAGTTTCTGAGGAGTTGCGTCCACAAGATTTGCCATTGTATAACAATGTGGTAATAATCAAAGTCCCATAACTCCCACAAAATTCGACGATTCAAAATGGTAATGCGATATGATCTAGTACTAATGGTGACTAACAATCCTGTAAATTTGAAGGAATTCTGGCAAGCGGTTTCTGGGGAGTTGCGTCCACAAGATTTGCCATTGTATAACATTGGGAGATAATCAAAGTCCCATAACTCCCACAAAATTTGACGAATCAAAATGGCGATGCTATATGATCTAGAACTAATAGTGACTAACAATCCTTTAAAATTTTAAGGAATTCGGACTAGCAGTTTCTGAGGAGTTGCGTCCAAAAGATTTGCCATTGTATAACAATGTGGAAATAATCAAAGTCCCATAACTCCCACAAAATTCGACGATTTAAAATGGCAATGCGATATGATCTAGTACTAATGGTGACTAACAATCCTGTAAAATTTGAAGGAATTTAGGCAAGCAGTTTCTGAGGAGTTGCGTCCACAAGATTTGCCATGTATAACATTGGGAAATAATCAAAGTCCCATAACTCCCACAAAATTTGACGAATCGAAATGGCGATGCGATATGATCTAGTACTAATGGTGAATAACAATCTTGTAAAATTTGAATGAATTCTGACCAGCGGTTTCTCAGGAGTTGCGCCCACAAAAAACGTGACACACGGACACACGGACGCACGGACGCAGACCATTACCATGTTCCTCCGTCGCGTTGCAGCGGGGGACAATAACGATATTATTTACTTTCAATTTTAAATTCACACAATTGCAATGGAATACAAACCACAGCTGCATTGCTACTATTTTTAACGCATGTCATTTTAATTACTGATAAACACATGATAACAGTATACACCTACAATTGCCGAAAACTACAATCACATGCCACAATTCACAAGCGAACTGCACTAGAAAAACACAAATGAAGACAAGAGAAAAACATAAATAACAATAGGAACTCGATATAGCCGGAATTGGTACCAGAACTAGCAAAAGCCAGTGGTAGGGTTGAACCGGTTTAAGGGTACCCGAACCTCCCCTTTCTCTATCCACTTTCCGTATAGTATAATGAAAATGCAAATATGATCAAAAACAGGTAGACTACTAATTATGACCACTATCTTGGGAAAAAAATCATATGACTAAACCTTATTGATAAGATGGGTCAAAGAGTGCTCGGCGCTAAACTTCCGGCTAGCTCAAGGAATCTTGTCAGCTGGTAAAACACTGTCGCACTATGGAAGAAAATTCAAACTCGAAACTCTTGGAAGGGTTTGGTGAAGAGTCGTCATGCATTTCAGTAGACATCGGCAGTATCAGCGAGAGACCAGTATATGTGTAAAGTCTTCAGGTCATTGGAATCCAAAGCCAGTTTAACGGAATTGTGAAAAATAACCCGTCGGTAATAGAATGTAAGTTACTTCCCGGGTGTTTCTTGTTTTTCTTTATCAGTTTCTTACATTTTTTAACATTTTCATAAAATTGAGGATGAAAAATGTCCTTTGTAATTAGCTGTTTGCGAGCTCTTGTTTCAGCACACCAATGACTTGTCCTCACAGTGTGTTAACCGGATAAAGTTTACAACCAAAAGTATTTAATTTAAGGTAGTTGCCACCTTTGAATGAAAGTAATGAGAATTTCATAAAATTGTTCTGAATTAATAGGACTTAATGAGAGGTTGACAATAGACAAGAAAAATAATAGGTTCAGTGCTTTTTGGTACAAGCAATTAAAAATGTGACGGGAGATGTAAATTTTCTAGATTTTTTCAGAGGCTTTGAATCTTGAAAATTGAGTGTAGAAGTAATGTAAATTTCTTAAAATTTCAGAAAAATAACATGAAAAGTTGGTGTTCATGGACAAAATATTTGAATGATTTATGTAAAAAGGCAGAGGAGTCCGCATATCTGACTAAATATCAGAAACGAACGGTGGCAACCAACTTAATACAAATGGAATTTATTGGTCATGACAGCTTCACAAAACACCCGTGTGTATAGTTGTCATACTGAAAAAGACAAAATGCAGTAAAAGCACACATTTTCCACAAACATTTTAATTTAATCCTTAACGAAAATCTCTTGATAAAAAGTAACTAATTTTATAGTAGATTCAAGTAGATTTGACAGTTGATTAGTGTAACTTTGAGAGAAAGTAAAAAGCTTACATTAAAAGTCAAGAAAGAAGTCTAGATAATTTTATAAAGTTCCCAATATTCATTTCTATTCCTACTGTTCAAACATTTGGAAATTAATGGAATTTTGTACCTACCTGTTGTTTGTATGAGTGCATCAAGCATATTGGTGTTGTCATATCTGTCGTCATGAATAATGTTTTCATTATCAGTCTGAAAAAAAAACAGTATTTAAGAACGATTCCCTTCTCGAGACATACAGAAAGTGGCCATATTTATCATAAAAATCAGGCACTGTCTGTATTTTAGAAATAATGTTACATTGTATTACCTTTTTTTCTCCCATATACCCCTATTTCATTACAGAATAAAAAGTTAACGTCACAGTGTACTATTTTTTACATTATTATATTTCAAAAGTTCCACTTGTTCACAGCTTACATGAAAAACGTCTCTGAAGTGTAGAAAAAAGAATTTCATATTTCCGTCTAAAGGGGTTCATACTGCTAGCGTTTTTATGACGCTCTTGTTCATTTTTGTTTCTTTGTTTTGTTTTTGTCATGGTGTCTCAATTCCTGATTGGAAATGAATTTCCATGATTTTGGAGTTTTCAAATCATCCTTTCCTCATTGTTTTGCTATAATTGCATCCGATATCAGTACTGTTTTATACATTATAATACATATGGAGTAAAGAGTTTGTCTACTGTATAAATAACATACCTGTGTATTATTATCAAGATCTTTAGTTTTACGATGTAATATAGGTAGATGATGCCCTGCTTTTTTCCAATTCCGATTACTGCCCCTTCTTATGATTTTTGGACTTATTGCACAAGGTTCTAAAACATTACAAATGTTCAATTTATCAGGTGATGTTAACAATATAATAAGATCTTTAAATAGAGTCTGTACGTCTCGTTCAATTTTGAAACTTTCGGATACATACATTGTACTCGGGAGTTCTATTTTGCACAGAACTCTATGACGTTTCAAACACAAATTTGAACGTCATAATATTCAGACTTTATGTTTGGCGGGTAACGCTTTCGAATTGCATTTTTATCGTGTATTTTAACGGTCATATGACGAGACTTTACAGACCCTATTGAGAGTTTTGACTCTTTCGACAGTAGAGGCAAACAACAAAAACGTATTTTTCAAACCAAACTTTCATAGATGATATGAAATCTTTATAATAAAATATGATTTTCGATCTTTGTAGAGCAATGAAACGTACGAATAGGTGATACTCGGCTAGTGATAGACATATCTATCTAAGTCATTTAGAAGCATAGAGTTATTTAGGTAAATAGTGAATAAAAGGATATGGAGTAAATGCACATGAGACAAAGTCTCTAAAAACCTTATAAGTAGTCTGAAACATGCATTGTAACACTAAAAATGGTCTTATTTCGTAGCATTTTTTCTTCATTATCCTCTAAGTTCTGATTGTTGCACTAAAACCGATAATGTCTTTCACAACCTTTGAAATTTTATTTCAAAAACTGAGGTATTACTGGGTCGATGTCAGTGCTAGTGGATTGCGAGTAAATGAGATTTTTTACAAACCCAGTAGCCCAGTACCTTAATACTGGCAAAAAACGATTGGATTGGAAAAATTTGCGAGAAACAATGAAAGGCTATGAAGTAAATGAATATGAGACACATTGTCTACAAATACATGGTAGAACCACGCTTTTATTATTATGTTCTTCATCTTTTGCGATGTATATATTAAAAAACAACGGCAGTAGAATACCGAAGGAACAAAGCACAAGATTACACAAATCAAAGTCCAGAGACAAGGCAAGAGCAAGAACACAAAAAGACGGAAGACCAAAGACACCACATGCCCACAAAACACACGAACGTTACATATACAACACAAAAAACTAAAGCACTAACAGTGTGAACTGAAAAAAATGATTTGATATTAAGGAGTACCTTCCTCGTGAAAAGCCCAACCATTAGCCAATTTTTGTTCTCTATCAGCTTTAAAAAAAATCAGTCTTTTTTATCTTCAAAATGTTCGAAAAGACGTGAGTTATTGAAACAGCCATCTAAAGCTAAATTATAGTTACCTCTGTATTAGTTAATTGTAGTTTTATATGTGCTTAAATTGATGAGAGTAAAAATCATAACATATTGGGTATTTCATGCGTCTTCATATCAAGCTGGTATTTTATTTTTATATTGCAAATCAAATCTGCATTTTTGCAAACTATACCTTTTGATACAGTGGCGCTTTCAGAGTCAATTGAGTCTAATAATTCATCTATTTCATCCAACCCTTGTAAAGCTTCACTTTCACTTTCCGAGTCGTGACCATTCTCTACTGTGTGTGCTTCATCGTCATTCTGTTGATGCCTTTCAAGCTAAAATATTAATAATATAAATTATCAATTTAAAATTAAAAAATGGATTGAAATACTAGAAATACTTGGAAGAAGTATTCCCTTTTCGGAATCCGGGATGCAGGAAATAATTTGTATGTTTCAACACAGTTGTGTCCCTTTTCTGAGGTGTAAGTTGGAAACACTCGTAATTTACCTTCTTATGCCTATTGAAGAAGATCGAGTGATCCGAGTAACATATTTGAATCACCTTACTTCTAAATGAAATGTGTCAGCCCAGAAATGCATAAAGTTGTGTATTCTTCCCAAATGATTATACAAATTATTTGGAATTGATGTTTAGTATCCCCAACGTGCGATAAGAAAATCCCTTCCATCTTCGGACACCTCTAACCTTATCGTTCAATTTGAAATGGAAGTCTACAGATGTCCCGAAGTCACACCTTCTCCATGGGGAAGTAAATATTTGGAAACAAACAAACCGCAAGTAGGGAAAAACCTGCACAAATGAAAAGGTCAACAGTTAAGATAGACAATTCCCTAACAACAATTACAACTTGCAGTATACTTAGTACTAAGAAAACGACGTAGTTCAATGACCACAACAAAAGTGTGTTTGGTCTTTAACATATTTAAGCTTATCCGGGATGTTAACTGATATGTTGATGAGACGGTTTTTTATTTTGTTACAAAAATGCCTAAATTGGAGTCCATATAAACGTTAACCAAAGAACAATATAATACCGCAAAAATCCATTGTATAAGTTTGTTGAAATGCTTTTTTTTTAAAACAAACTCTTACAAAAATTAAAGTTCGTTCTCCAGATGACAATTTATATCTCGTCAGTGTAGTTAACTAGTAAAAATGTCTTTTCTTAATACTAGTAGTTCAACGCCCCAATAGTGACAATAATTAGTGCATATCATAGCTCTGTTCTAAACTGAATTTTGGCATTTTCATTTAGATCCTTTTGGTTATTTGTTCTCTATCATCTTTAACATGTTTTTGGTAAATGGACCTGCATTGATATAATGAAATAAATTAACAGTAACTTCGGTATTCTGTTATTTATTACCACTGGGGCGATGCCACTGTTGGTAGACTGTTAGTCCCCGATGGTATTCGCCAACCAAGTAGCCTGTACTTCGGTGCTGACCCGAAAACTGATTTTATTTTTAAAAATTGCAATATCTAAATTTTACAATTTTTTTTTTAATCTAAAGAGTATCTATCTAATGCATAGCTCTGTCCTTAGCTAATTTGGCTTTTCTATTCAGATCCTTTTGGTTATTTGTTCTCTGGCAGCTTTAACACGTTCTTCACGTAATTGACTTCAAAATATTTCAATTTGATCTTCACTGATGTGACATAATTTGTCGAAATTTGCATATGCAGAAAATACATTAACAGTAACTTCGATATTTTGTCTTTTATTTACAACTATTGATTTACATGTAATCAACAGATATTTAAAACAAAGAATTTTATCCTTATGAGCTCCAAAATACACATTCTAATCATAAGTTTTACCTCTGATGTGGGTTTCACATTCATCTTCACTTTATTATCTTTTGTAAATTAAATATTTTTAAATCCCTGTTTGAAAAATCTCAAATGGTTTTATTTTCTTATAAGATATTGGAAAAAAATGGAAATTATACCTCAAACACTTGAACAATATAATATAAACTTGGTAAGTATGATGTAAAAACTTAAAAGAAAAAAAATCAAAATGAAACATTATAAAACTAACATTGATAGATTATTGCAAAAAAAAATTCTAACCTGCAATTGATCTTGAAGTTCTAACACCTGAAATAACAAAATGATATTTTAATTTCAATGATGTCAATTAAGACTAAGAGAAGCTATCGTGTGGAATTGATTTTATAAGAATGCATTTTCCTAATGGTCTTTTAAATCAAAATACAGTAATGACGTCACATAAAAATGTATTTTGATGTCTGTTGAGAAAAGGTACTACAGAACCTCTGTTTGAAGTAATTATAAATGAAGAAGTGCAGTGTTTGGTATTTTATGCTAATAAAATGAAACAGCCACAAATCAGACTGACATGTCAACCAATAAAATTACAATGCAAAACCACAAATAAACTTTTTGATTGAAAAAGTTAAAAAGCTACTGAAACTTGAAAAAAAAATTGGGGATATTCCGTTTAAAATTTTACCTTTTGATGTAACTCAACATTTAATCTGTAGAGCGTTTCATGTGATTCCAAAAGCTGATCTACATCCAATAGACTATTTTTATAATCCATGATTTCTTTCAATAAGTCCTCCTTCTCAGACGACGATTTTAACTCCACACTCTGTAAAAATGCCATTCAATTTTGTCTTCGTTTTATTAATTAAATGCATTCTCCTCTTTTAAAACATTTAAGTGTATTCGATTATGACTTATATATTAGGAACAATATTAAAGAAATATAACCATGACACATATCTCGACGAAATATCGTTTCGTTTCATCGAAAATGTTTTTAAAGAAAAACACGGAAAATTGAATACATATTAGTGTTTTTCTGAAAGTGCAAACCATATTTCTTTGTGACCTTTCCGTTAAATCTTTGCATTATTATTAAAACATATTTCATGTCTCAGAGAAATAAGCGAAGTGATCGGGAACAAGTAAAATGTTGAATCCTGTAATAATAATATACCTTCATTAAGGCTTTCACATCTAAACCAGCCATTTCTACTTCCGATTGCAGAAATATTCTTGTATTACCATCTGGGGACGATGTCAGAAGAGAGTTAATAAATTTCATACAGCAGAGCTACAATACAAATGTGAAAGCTTTCAATTATGAAATATATAGGATTGTCTCCCTCCTGAGATGAAAAGAAGACTTGCCTTAAATGGTAGTAAAATTCCGGTTATGCTAAAGTGAACATGATTACCGGGGCACCGGAGCACATGATGTCACTCTCAGTTTCACCGGAGTTCACACTGTGAGTGCCTTTGTTGTGAATGTTGTGATTTCTATTTCTGTGCGTTGCATCTGTTTAACGTCATTGCTTTCTGTGTTCTCATTTTTGCCATGTCTTTGGACTTCGATTTTTGTAAATTCCACTCCTTTGTTCCTTCGGTATTCTACTGCCGTTGTGTAAAACCATAGGCTCCCAGGAGCCTGTATCGCTCACCTGGCTTTCAGTTGCCTTAATCAAGGAAACATTGTAAGCTATACAGTTGATCTTCAGTTTCTCAAACTTTTGTAGCTCGAACACCTCCAATATCTTGAACTGTTTTTAAAGTCTGATCATGTTTTACTATATTTCTTTGTTGGGCTTTTTTTGACAAAAAACGTTCTTGCTAAGGACCACTTTCGACACCAGTTTTGAAGTCGAGACGTCATTTTGTAAATGGCAGTCAACAAACAATTTTCAACAACGGTTTTGAAGTCGCAACAACAATATCTATTTGGAAATCAAATTTCATTGAAATCGGACAATGTTGAATTTTCCCGCCTTTTTATGTGGCCATTTTAAAAATGGCGGTCAACGAACAATTTTTAACATCAGTTTTGAAGAAAAAGGGCTATAACTCCGAGATGGGTTTCAGATTTTCTTCAAAATTGCAGGGCAGGTAGATCTTGCCATGCTATTCATTTTTACTCCATGTCAGATTTTTGATATCTGTAACGGTTTTCGAGTTATTGGCCAAAAACTGCAATTTACCCCTATGTTCTATTTTTAGCAACGGCGGCCATGTTGTTTGACCTACCGCCTAATCGAACACAATTTTGAGAAGCCATACTCTGGTGATGATTCAGGCTAAGTTTGGTTACATTTGGCCCAGTGGTTTCAGAGGAGAAGATTTTTGAAATTGTTGACAGACGGACGGACGGACGGACGACGGACGCATAGTGATGGCAAAAGCTCACATGGCCTTTTAGGCCAGGTGAGCTAAAAATTGGAATGTGCCTAAAAAGTAGCCGTGGTCTCCTGTTTGTTTATTACACAAAGTCAAAAATACACAATACAACAGTATGACTTTTCTATTTTCGGCTTGAATCTAGAGCTTTATTTTAAGAGTAAGTGAGGTTAAAAACGAACAATCAAAGGACAATGAAAACATCGTGAAAACAAAGATACAAAGACATAACATGAGCACGACACAGAAAAGAAAAATGAAGACACACCAATAAAACCATGGGTAATATCAGGTGCACCGGCGGAGTAAGCATCTATTGCTTCTTTTAAGACACCCGCTGTGTTGAACATGTTAACTCCGGTAGTAAAGTCAAATCCGATAGAGGAAAACAAATTTTAGTAGCAAATAGAAAGACCTGCTGTCATCAGAGATATTTCTGAGCGGTCCACAAGATCGTTATGTCGACCGTAAAACTTCTGTAGTGATGGCTTCAAGTTAAGTAGCCTATTTGTAAGCAACCGAGCTCTATCAAGATGATCACTAAAAGGCTACTAATAGTTGGATTTATCAAGTTTTCTCAGTTAAATAAATGTCATATTGTCACCGGATGACGTCTTAATGAAGCGACGTCGTCACAATATCTCTTCAATGTCGTCTTCAAGTAGACAACTGGCGTATTGAAATGAAAAAATTAATCTGCAACTAAAATCTCGGTTTTTTGGTAGAAAATCTATATAATAAATAGCATAACTAATCGGCCATCATGAATATTAATAAAAATGTCACTCGTGTAGATCAACGCAGTGGGTTAAACTCGTTGTGGAACAAAGTTCCGAAACTCGTTTAATCCTTTTGACATTTTCATTGATATTCACGACAGTCAATTAGTTATACTATAAATAATACTCGATACTAAATAGCAATGTCAAATCTACTGTTTAAATCTCCGCTTCTCCGTAACTGTTTCCTGGTTTGAAAAAAAATCTTTCTAAAATACGATTTCTAGAGCAATCGCAATATACTGAACTTTAAACTCAAATTAATTGATCAAACGAATTCCCATTTTGAGTCAAGATTTATTTCGATTAACGCAAAATGTACAAAATTAACGTCTGTTACCAAATCAATGAAAGCGAAGTTGTACTTTTCGTTATAAAGATGGCAATTTATTTTCAGTGGCTAATTTTAAAAAGCTCATGATAAAAATGAAATGTTAAGACATTTTAATTACTGGTTGGAACCAATTACGTACCTGAAATGACACCTGGATATTACTGGAACCTGCTGTCATTAACATGTTAATTAGAAACTTAAATCTCACGGGCTCACAGTTCTTAAGTCGAAAGTAGGTAAAGCATTCTAAATTTCTAGGGAAACCTTCGTCTTCCATTAGAACTTTACTCATTATCTGAAAAGGAGTATTCAGCTTTTAAAATCACATCATTAATTTAAATTGCCATTTACTAATCAATTTAAATAAGTATCGTTTTGCATAAAAATTTGATTAGTATGTAGACTATGATGGCCATTGCTTTTATGTAGTAAAAAGGCGTAGAGTACCTATATTCTAGTCTAAAAATTCGTTTCTAGATCCTGTTTCAAGAATAAAGAGGAAATGCACATGAGACAAAGTCTGTACAAATACATGGTAAAACTAAGCAATGGAACAACGATTTTATTGCTGTTCGTCATCTTCAAGTCAACATTATACCTTCAACAATAAGTTCAAGCCGGCCCCTTGTAGAGGAATGCTAGAACGACGTTACATTAAAGTCTTTTATTACTTTTTTTGGAACATATATTGGAACAGATATCGGCAATATCTAAGCAACAAACTAAACTAGAGGCTCAGACACTGAGCCTGTATCGCTCACCTGACAAAATGCTGAAGCAGGGTTTTCAATGTTCTGCATGGTGGCCATGTTTTTTATGTGAATTTCCCATAGGGCCAAAATAAACTATGTTCTGTGCTGGTGGCCATGTTTTTCATTGGATCGGAATGAAATGAGCAATCTTTGTTAAGGACCTTCAGTTCATCATTCTTGTAAAGTTTGGTTGAATTTGCTTCAGCGGTTTCAGAGCAGAAGAAGAAAATGTGAATTTTCCCATAGGGTCCAATGTTAAACCTAAGTTCTGTGGTGGCGGCCATGTTTTTTTATCAGATCGGAACAAAATGAGCAATCTTTGTAAAGGACCTTCCATACATCATTCCTGTAAAGTTTGGTTGAAATTGCTTCAGTGGTTTCAGAGGAGAAGATGAAAATGTGAATTTCCCATAGGGCCAATGTTAAACTATGTTCCGTGCTGGCGGCCATGTTTTTTTTATCGGATCAGAACGAAATGAGCAATCTGTGTTAAAGACCTTTAGTACATCATTCCTGTAAAGTTTGGTTGAATTTGCTTCAGCAGTTTCAGAGGAGAAGAAGAAAATGTGAATTTTCCCATAGGGTCCAATGTTAAACCTAAGTTCCGC